>JANHFK010000215.1:227715-238207 GCA_036250565.1 Sibynophis collaris
CCGGATCCAATGACGGCTTCTTTAGGAGGGGTCTCACCACCGCCTCTTTCAAGGACGGTGGGAGAACTCCCTCCCGCCTCCTTTACATTTGTAAATACAAGATAATTTCTTTTAATCGTTTGGTCTTCTTACATGTTTTTTATCTGGGCTGTTTTATTGGTTTCTACCTGGCTCAACATGAGACTTAGCTACAGTATCATGTGTTATTTTGTAGTTGATTCCAAGGGGTATCTTGGTAGCAGTTACCTGGGCAAAGTGACTTGGCATAGTGATAAAGAAGAAGAGAAACCAACATTGAAAAGTGAGATTAGAATACTTGCAGTCAACAACTGCAGTCCACAGTTGTTAAGAACAGAGTACTTACATTAGAGGCGCAGGTTAAATCATGTATTTGTCATTGTGTATGATAATAAAGCATTTTATGCCAGGTGAGGATTAGAACTGTTCCCAACATCTCCAGTGTTCCTTTGCTCTACTGCAGGGCTATCAAACTCAAGGCCCATGGGCCGGAGTGTCATGTGTTGGCCATGTCCACAACCAGTTTAGTTAAGGGGAAAAAAGTTGTGATATGTCACATGACAACACTGTGACAATACACGTTTGACATCCCTGCTCTACTGCATTGAGACTTGGATTACTTTTGGGTCCTACTCAGCCCATTCCCTCCCCTTTCCATTGTAGGCTGGTTCTTCCCCTCTTCCTTTTTCCAAGTTCTGATTTTTTTACAATACAAATTGAATCAACTGGTTGATGGGAACATGCAGTAAATGTCCCATTTATCTACTAAATGGTTTTGTGGGAGGACTGTTTTTGCATTTGTAGTCCAGACAAGAGCTGATATGCTTGAGGAGGTTCTGGTTGCAGAGAGAAGAGCTGACAGGCTGTATCCCAGTACAGTCTGCTAAATGGAGAACTTACTTTAGATTCCGTAGATGTGTGAAAACCTAATTAATTAGATTTATAGACTTTGTTCCCTGAGAAACATTGAATCCCTTTTAAAAGTCTGGCTTGTTTAAGCCTGGTGATGTTCAAGTTTCAGGTTTCTTAACTCCTTTCCATTTATTAAGAGAGATTCACATGGATTAGCAGAAGCTATCTTGGAAATGCTGATCTGGCTGAAATGAAAATTTCTGTCCACTGGTAATTGGTGAAGATACCCTTCTGTGCTGTCTTGCAGTTACTTGAATGATGAGTTAAACCTTCAATGTCAGCACAATGTTCTGAATAAGTATGAAAAAGTAATGCGAACTGGGAACCACTTGGTAGCCGTTGGATTATGTTTAGAATTTTTAAGTGGGAATGGTGATTTCATCTTCACAAGATCTATGTTTATAGCTTTCATATATTTTCTTTCTTTTTTCTTTTTTTAAGCCAAGGAAGAATCATGTATTTCAGCAATATGAACTGAAGCCAGGGTTATAGATTTAAAAGAAAGCCAATGGAACTTTTAAAGGACCAAGTCTTTTATTTAACTTCTAGTTTTCAGAAGGATTAAAAGGAAATATACAATACTTTCAGAATTAATTTGCGAAGAATCACCCATATATGATGAGCAAGTAATATGTCTGAGTAACCAAGAAAAGGCAATTGTAATTGGGAAACTGCTGAATTTACCATTTTAGGTGGGATAAGTGGAAGAGAAGATATTAAAAAGCATTGTGGATTATTAATGGATGGATTTGTTTCCAGAATGGCTTTAGTTCTCCATTATCTTAATTTCTCAGAAATGAGGCCCGATCTCTCTTTTAAGTGTATACCCCTGGGAAATGCTATCTCCCTCATTTAACAGTTCCAATTGTGTGCAGTCTTTTAACTGGAAAGGCTGTTAGATCCTTCTCAAGTTACCAGCTCCAAGAAAATTATACAGCATAGGAACAGCTTCAGTGCAAAAAATTCTGAAAAAAAACCCTCTGTGAACATCTAATTGTGTTATATTTTAAACATATTATTAGGGTTGTACTGCTGAATTGTTCCAAATGAACAAAATATGCTGTATCTTACATTAATTATGAAAAATTCAAATAGCAAACTGTTGTTCTATACTGTGTTTTTTTTTCTGCATACATTTAAAATAAAACAAGGTAAATTGAGCTCAATCATAGCAGTTTGCTTTTTGAAGGCTGCATAAATTTCAACCTAAACAAACATTTAGATTTAAGAATCCATAATTAAATCTTCACTCACTTCAGCACAACCTTCTGGCCTTTTCTTAATATACATTTACTATGGAACCTTTTGATTTTCTCCAGCCAGATTTAGAGAAAATACCACAAGAGAAAGTTTTGCTGTAATGGGTCTAATTAATTCGTAGTATCAAGCCATTCATTCAATTGCATGATAATCTGAAATATAACTGCTGCATACTATAAACTGACTGCTGAGGTTTACCCCATAATCTGCACATCCCACAAATGCAGCAATTTAGCGTTAGGTTTTATATTTCAGTTAAAAAGTTGGAGTCTGTTGTTGATTTGCTTTTAATTTGCATGCCCTCTATTCCCAGCTTTATCAGGTATATACACATGTTTTTGAGTTTTCTTTTTGAATAATAATTCTGGAGGTGGCTGTCTGTCAATATGGTACCTGGCTTAATTATTTATCTAAAACAGATGGTGTCTTTTGTGCACAGCCAACCCAATTATCATTTTTTAAGATTCCCATTGGGCCTAACAGTCTTTCTTTTCCTGATCTTCATCCATCTGGAGAGGTGAAAAAAAATAGCCTTTTACTACAGAAAGAGTTTGGGGAAGAACATTCACTGAAGTAAAGAAAGATGGAGCTACAAATCATAGCAGGCTTGATTGGAAAAGTTGATGGGTTTGGATAAAGCAGGGGCCATGCAGGCATAAGAAACTCATCTTTTGAGGAAATCAGATTACTGTAAGAACAGCTAAAGTAGATACTTTTCCATCATCAAAAGAAGGTAGAGATGTATTAAGGACAAACAGATCTTTGGATCTGAAGCCAAAAATGGTTCTTCAGAATTGGTGTGTCACCTGCCCACTTCCTTTAAAAACCTGCATATTTTCCAGGAAAGGCTATGGCTATGAATCACCAGCAAAAGCCTTCTTGAAGAAGAAGCTGTATAGAAAAGTAGTTTAGTTCATTCTGGTGAAAAAATCAAAGGGTAAGAAAAAAGTTCTTGCCTGTAGAACGAAAACAGACGGAAGAACTTCTACATAGTCTTCTCAGATTAAATTGCGAAAGTCCAATGTCCTTTTGGACCAGAAGTAAACATGGAAGAATGCACTTGGGTTGTCAGCCTCAGCAATCCAATAGTTTGGCAAAGGCAGCAAGAACAAAGATAAATATCCCTTGTAAGGTACTATTACCTTTTCAGGTGTTAATCTAGTCTAACACATCTAGAAACACACATGCAACAATAGATGGGTGCTGGAAGACAGTCTGCAAGGGATGCTTTAGAATTCACGAAAATTTGTCCTACAATTCATAAAAAAGTTGAAAGATAGGTTTCTAATCTCGCAGCCCCCAGGAACAAGGAGAAATATCTCAGATTGAAGCAGTCTGTAAAATACTTGCTGGATAGAGGCCTGAAGGGCATAAAGAATAAAGAATCATTCTGTATGTCAAGCCCCAGATCAGTTCATCAGGCACTGAATCTTAGGATGAAGACTTTAAAATCAGTAGCAGAAATTGTACAAGATAACTTTCTATGTTTAACCCATTTGCCCAGCACGAACCCTCCCTTAGGTTTTCATACAGATATAGCAATAGCAATAGCACTTAGACTTACTGTATATACCACTTCATAGTGCTTTTACAGTCCTCTCTAAGTGGTTTACAGAGTCAGCATCTTGCCCCCAACAATCTGGGTCCTCATTTTACCCACTTCGGAAGGATGGAAGGCTGAGTCAATCTTGAACTGGTGAGATTTGATCTGCTGAACTGCAGCTAGCAGTCAGCTGAAGTAGCCTGCAGTACTGCACTCTAACCACAGCGCCACCTCGGCTCTGATATGGTTTCACCTGCACTCTTTTTCAGTTTAACATCAATATTCCAGGGGGAGGAGGAGTTCTGTGGGTACTAGGAACATAGACATACAATTTATCTAGGTGCCAGCAGTAATACAGGAATATCTACCTAACATTTGAGTAAAATGGCCTTGTGTCAAACCTGGTAAACTGGCACCATCCAAGGAGGAGCTACATCTGGGTCAATAACCACACAAAGTTAAGGATGCTATTCCTGTTCTAGGAACTCCCAAGCTTTGAAATAAATTGTAGTATTCAGAAGGTTGATCCTTATCAAGTTGGAAAAGTTAAGGACATTATTATAGCACTCCTGAAGCTGGTTCCATGGATTTATTTCTCCTGCAAGTTACTATAGTGGCTTTCTGTCCAATTTCAGGAACAGATGAGCAACTTTCTTTATGTATAATGGTACCACACAAGGAAATTCCATCCCTGCATTGGCAGCTGCATGGTTCCATTGTAAGTTATCATTGTTAATCAACAGTGGAAGTAAAGAACAGTATGACTGACCTGAAAGCATTCTCAACTAGATGAAAAGATTCCATCGACTGGTATGAGCAGACAAGAGTCTAATAGAAACCTAATGAAAGAACTGAGGTGGACACAGGTCAAAGGGCTTTTAAACAAAATTCACAAGTTCAATGATATGGGTGTAGAAACTTCTATTAATTGAAAGCACAGAGGTGACTGCTGACTACTATGGCAAGCTACTTAAGGAACTACATCCAGAGACTTCAATAAGTCATGGATGCATCTCTGTCAGCCTCTACAAAAGTAAACAACAATTATTAGTTGAAATGCTTCTGATAATAGAACAAGATTGATAGCCAATTTGGACCTTGGTTATTACTATTACAATCTTATCAGGAATACTGAAGTGCTTCCAGCTTGAAAGGATTAGCCAGTGACATCACTGATGCCCAGGGCATGCCCAGATGGGAGCTACTTTCATGTCCCCATTAAGTTGCCTACTAAAGTGGTACCCATATATCTACTTGCAGCCACCTACTTTTGAACTGCTGGATCGGCACAAGTTGGAGCAAGTGACAGGAGCTCACCCCATCATGTGACAGCACCTGGATCTTGAATGCGAGCCTGCCGGTTATCCCATGTCCTAATTACATGAGCCACTGTGCTCTTTGGACCTTGGCTGAAAGAATTACTTTATGTGTTCCTATCCTTTGCAGCATTATCCATGATGTGCAAGATAACCTAATTGAGTAATTCTATTCATTCCATTCTGGCTCAGGAGGCCACTTCTTGCCCTCATTGAGTTGAATGAAGCACCTTCTGAAATGTCTGGATATCCTGTCTAAAGATCCAGATCTACATGTAGGCTCAAAGTAATTACAAATATATATTTAGCTACTCAGTGGAGTAATCCTTGAACATGTATATCCTGCATTTGATGGTAGAGCACACTTTGAGCCCTGGGGAAAGAGATTCATCAATGGACTTAAAGTTTAAGTCCATTAAAGTTAAATAGTTTAAAGGGTGGCATAAAATACTTTTGGTCTAGTAATTACTGGACTTCCTGCAAATAAGGCTGCAGTGGTAGCAACATGGAACATACTGCATAAATAGGTAACCCCTTTAGGTCCTGTTTCTGCTAGATAAGCAAGGGTCACTGCTTTCAGAGTATTCCTTAGGGTACACTCCTTTTCTTGCCCCAATGATTTATTGTTTTCCCTATGGATCTTTTGTGACTCAAAGTTTTAGTAACTATCCTGTTTCATAGATAGATTTCTATTAATATTTCTATCTGAAGGACAGCTTTCTCAGTAGTTCTAAAAATGGCTTGGAAGGTTAGGCAGATAGAAGCACTTTCAATTATCTCCCAAGTGTAGAGTTTCCTGGGCATTGCTGCATTCTGTCCACTAAGGGATGGATGGATGAACTCTTTATATCATAAACCCTGGGAGTTACACGCCTGCATAAATTGCATAAATTATGCATGGGTTCACTGCATAAAAATGTGGCTAGAGGTTTTATTTAATTTTTCAGTAATTGATGAAGAACCAAAAATAGCTCAATTGTCATTCTTAGTTGATAATTTATTCCTTTGTAATAGCTGTCGAGGTTGGAGTGTAAAAGTGAATTCATTTAACAGGAGATATCAGCAAGTTGCTTTTTGCCTCTAAGACCAGTCATGCAGAAAAATAGTTCAGATACAGATTTTGTGTTATTGATTCCAAACCATTGTGAAGGCATTGCAAAAGTTAAATCACTAGTAATCAGCATATGGAGGATAACAATGTATAAATTTAAAAAATCATGAAAGCTTTTTATTTTCTCTCTGTCACTTACACTGTAGTAGTAGATACAAGAATTTTATACTTTCACCATTAAAGTATAAAGTAGGACATAATAACTTTTCTCGTTCCCTTCAAATATAATAGTCAACTGACATAAATTTTATATCCGTTATTATAGCATTTGGCAAATCTCCTTTCAGCTGCTTTGCAACAAATAATAATAACATATTCAGTTGATAAGACACTGCCTTTGTAGGCATGCATTTAATCATTCCAGTGTCCTTCAAGTTGGATTAAATTGATTGATTGATTCATTATGTTCAATCAAGTTGTTTTTGGCTCCTGGTGACTACGTAGCTTCTTCAAGATATAGTTTAGAATTACAGAGCTTATGATCTACAATCAGCTACCGAAATCAAGATTCTGTAAAACAAGCTTCCCTAACTTAGTGACTTTCTGATATGCTGGATCAGAACTGCCATAACTCCCAATCAGATAGATTATTCAGGAATTGTGGAAGTTGTGGTCCACACATTTCAGAGGATACAAAGAAAGGGAAGCCTGCTATTAGGAAGAAGAGGTTTCTAAATGAATTTCTATCCAAATCCTAGTTTTTGGACTTTTTGAAGGAAGAAAAAATTGGGAAATATGTGATTGATTTAGCATCTGCAGCCATAGTATATAAATAGCACTGAAGTACAGCACTCCAATTTATTTCTTGAATTATCGAACTTCCCTTGGATAAATGTAACTCTCCACACAGTTTAATACCAAAAACTTTGTTTTGTTATAGGGATTTGGTATAAATATCATCATTTTATTACCGTATCTCTTCAGCTCTGTTTATAGGACTACTCATATTGCTTCTTTACTATTCTCATATTGCTATTTGCTTCTAGTGCCAATACTAGAAGTCGCTTGTGTCTCTAAAAAGACTAAGTAACCAGGAATCTGAAATTACTACCAGAGCTGGACCAGACAGATATGAATGATCACCAACACCTTCCTGCCATCTTTTTATCACCATATTTGTCCCTAACAATAAGGATGGAAAAGAAATGTGTTTGGGATTATTTTTACAAACCAGCAGGCACTCCTGAAATATACATGCAAATCAGAACACATCTACATGTTAAGTGCTGAAATGTGAGCTTTTCCGAATTAGGAAATGCAATTCCCAAAATGCATGCAAAAAACATCTGTACATTGAAGATATATAGACAAAACAACACACATTAGACTAGTAAAGTATTTTATATTAAGGGAAAACCAGAAAACAGTTTATATTAGAGGAAAACTATTTTCATATGAATTTTATATAGGGTTTTTCTGTTCAGTTTGCTAACTCATGCAACAATGAGAATAAAATAACTGAGCAAACTGGTTGCCAATTCAGCCATTTGGTCTGAACATATACTGTCGCAAGAGAGAAAACCCTGTACAGGCAATTAAATAAAACCAACACAAATGTCTTTAATAAGCATTTGAGTATCAAGTGCCATTCTGGCCTATTGATGCTGCTTGGCAGTTCCTTCCTTTGATGTGAGCCTGCTGGTGGGAGAGAAGCAGAATCCATCTCTCTTTCATCCCTTTAGCAGCCCACTGGTCCCAGTTTAGCTTCTATACTGGTTAGGGGACTCCTTCTTTGCTCAAGGTTCATATATCTTTTTTTGCTGTACAGTGAAAACTCTCTGAAACTTTTATTATCTCCGTTTAGTATATGCGCTGCTGCTATTCCCATAGCGACCAGGGAGTTCAGGAATAAGGGCATCAGATGGCCATATTGTTGTAATTGTGGAAAGCACCTAAGGGGTTCATAAGGCAAAGAATTGATTTTTAAGGGGTAAAAATGTGAGACTTGATGAAACTAATTCATTTGTTTGATAGGATATAAAGCCAAGAGAAATGGAATTTTAAAGACCTTGTGTAAGATGTTAACACCAAATTCATTTGCTCTTATGAGATACTTCTTTTTTGCAATGCAAAGATAAGAATGTCCTCAAGTGTGTAACCTACCCAGTTACTAGAAAATAAATGTATTTATATATTTTTTATTCTAAAATAGGAGACTTAATATGCTGCTTCAAATATGTTCACAAATAGTCAGATACCACATGATAAGTTCAAACCTCAGATTGGTTTCTACTCCAGGGAATTCTGTAATCTTGCGGTATCTGGGTAGTTAGAGTTATACATACATCCCAAGGCACACCGATATCTCTTAGTCACAAGTCGTTACCGCACATGTTTAAATGAAATCTGAACATTTTCAAGTTGTCTTCATCTTTTTCCGATCTGTGCTGACATCTGTCCTATTATTATCGTCATGTCTATAATTTTGTGCATCTAATATTAGGGAATGCAAATTCCTTCTGCAGCATCCAGTCCATTCAACAGCCGAGTATTCTTTGTACCCAGCTGTCTATTTCACCACCCCTTGCCTGTATGTAGCAAACATATTTTCACCTCCTCAAAGTGGGAGAGTGTTTGATGAAAAGGCCCTCCTCCCATGAAACAAATTGCCCTCTTGGGCTGCAAACGTGTGAGTAAGGTTCCTGGTGTTAGAATAGGGATGGTAATTTTCAGATTTAAAGGGGGGAAGTGGGGAATATTCTCTTTGTTAGGGAAAGTGATAAGGGGAAAATAATGTATTGGGTTGTTAGGTACATTAGATATAGCAGTCTTAAGCTTTCAGTGGATAGTGCATTGGGTCTGAACTTAAAAAAAAGTCTAAGACAACTGTGGGATTTGTTGGGAGAATTATTTTATGCATAATAGATATTTTACAATGAAGGACACCGTTCTACATAATTCTGTTGTTCTGCAATAGGCTCAGCAGCAGGAAGAAGAAAAGAAATAGTTGAATGGGTTGGATCGCTTTATGCTGCTTGTGGAAAGTGCCATTTCTGGATGACTTAAACAGAGGATGGGTTTAAACATTAAACAAAATCATAATGTGGCCTGTGTTCAGCTTCATTTATTCATTTGACTTGTTGGTTTGATTTATATGCCATCTTTCTTTTCAAAAGGTTTTGGCTGAATATGTTCTGTGAACTGAGCCAATATAGTTTGTAAATCATAGTTTGTAGTTCAGCGCAATATGTCAAGCTGGTCATAAATGCCTCTAAAAATAGGGAATTGAGATTTGAAGGACAAAGAATCCTTCCTTACCTTTTGCTGTGCTCGTTTTCTTTTGCCAGACAGCTTAAATAAGGCGCTTACATCTAAACATCAGAAATTACACAGCCTGATGTGATGATCTCCATGTATTGAATTAGAAAAAAAGCTCTTTCCAATAATAAGAGTTTTTCTGTTTTAGTACCTACCAGATTGCACACCTTAGCAAATGATTCACAGAGCCTCTAAGCCTTACTCTCTTTTTCCTTCTGCTATTGTTTCCAGGGTGCTATTTCTAAATATCCCACAGGTAGAATCTTGCCCAACCTGCAACCCAGAAATATTGATTACAATTTTTAGACTACAAGCCCTCTTAACAAATAAAATAACCAGGGTGAAATCTAAGAAAGCTACTTCTCTTTTCAAAGTTTCAAAGTTAATTAAGTTAATTAAGTTAATTAAGACCTTTGTAGTCTCTCAAATGAAAATAAAAAAGTTCATGGACCAGACCAACAAAAATAGACTTTTTCTTATCAGTTACTGTAGGAGGAAGGAGATGAAACTCATGCTTTTCATGAGCAATGATGAATAAATAATGTCAACAGGAAATGCTAGTAATTATTTCGCACCACAACCAGGAAATCATAGGATTTTGGACAAGTTTGAAAAATAAATGAGAAAAAATCCTGAAAGAAGACTGCCATATTATTGTCAAGCGGGCATATCCTTGTAGTACCTGGAGTCAAATTGAAGTACATTTTATGTTTCTGATTGGTACTGTAAAATCTGATCATCATTTTCCATACAAGTACCTGTTTTGGAAGGTTCAAGACAGGTATAAACTATGATGGACTGCATTGTTACAGTATCTATTGGTTGTTCTTAGATAACTCAAGGTGCTTATAGTCATCTAGAGACATGATGGTGCAATGATTAGAATACAGTATTGCAGCTTAATTCTGCTGACTGCTAAGAGTTCAATTCTCACCAGCTCAAGGTTGACTCAGCCATCTATCCTTCCAAGATCAGTAGAATGAGACCCAGATTATTGGGGGCAATATGCTGACTTTGTAAACCACTTAGAGAGGGCTGTAAAGTACTATGAGGTGATATATAAGTCTAAGTGTT
>JANHFK010000217.1:0-14172 GCA_036250565.1 Sibynophis collaris
AGAGTATATAGCCTTATTTACCTTCTTTGCCAACCTAGAGTTGTTTTCCATGTTCTACCTGCATTTTGGTTTGTTGACTAGGATTTCTCATTTATCTAAATAGGTTACATAGCTTGGCATGATTGACATAACTGAAGGTCTTCTATAGTCAGAGAAGCAAGCATTGACTTCTTTTTTGTATTCTTTGACCTTCTCAAATATCTAGTATGTATCTGCAATAATGCATCATGTTCTTTGGCCTTTTCTAAAACCAGTTTAAACACCAGGCATTATTTTTCCATGTATACTTTAATATATGTTGGACGAACCTAAGCATCTATTTTTAAGCATGTGAAATTATGGGCATTGTTTGATAGTCTATGCTTTCTGTCAAGCCCATTTTTTAGTATTAGAATTAGACTGACTTTTTCTGATCTATTGCCAATTTGCAAACATACTGTAGTTTGGTTAGAACCTTTGCTAATGCTGTTTCCAATATTTCTGTGATATTCCATTATTCTTGTAGTCTTATGACTTAGAAAGAACTGGAGTACTGTTTTAATTTATTGTCTAGTACTAGACATTCTTGTAAATCATGATATCGTCTAAGGTATCTTAGATGTTGATATCTCTACTGTATAGTATTTTATTTTACTCTTTCATTCTTTCTTTGATCTACTTTTAATCAATTTGCTAAAGAAATGAAAATCAAAATTAGCTTTCCCTTTCCTTTATTCCATTTATAATACAAAAATATGCACTTTAAGATCTAATATGTAGATTTAAAGCGCCTAATCTAGACTTTAACCGTAAAGGGTAAATGGTGTCTGCTTATTATATGAAGCTAAATATGGAATAAAAAATCATCAATTGCTCTAGACTTTGTGAGAATATAGGCAACCCACCATGGATATCTTGTGAAGAAGATAAAATGTCCTTATCACAAATATATGTTCTAGTTGTTATTGGTTTAAGAACATATATTAAAAACAAGAAAAGCATGATGGCTCAGCAGTTAAAGATAATGAAATTGTCAGGTGAAAAGCTGACAGCTCAGGTTCAAAACTCAAGCATCGCATGATGGGGTGATCTCCCATTATTTTCTCCAGCTCCTAAAACCTAGCAGTTTGAAAGCATGTAAATGCAAGTAGATAAATACCGTAGGTACCATTTTGGTGGGAATGTAACAGATCACTCTTGGTTGAAATTATTGTTGGGTTTCAGCTTATGGAACAGTGAACAGTACAAGAATGTCTTTTATAAGGAATTTGAATTGTGGGGTGGAAAATCCTAAAGCTCTGGTTTATTATAGGGATCTTGGGACCAGATTAGATGAAACCTGGCTCAATAGCACATTGAGGGAGAGGAATTTTGGAGTGGACAATCACTTAAATATGAGCCAGCAGTATGTTGCAGCAGCCAAAAAGGTTAGCACAATCCTAGGTTTCATTAACAGAGGGATAGAATCAGGATCACATGAAGTATTGGTACCACTTTATAAAGCCTTAGTAATACCACACTTAGAATACTACATCCAGTTTTGGTCACCGTATTATAAAATGTAGAGACTCTGGAAAGAGTGCAAAAAAAGAGCAACAAAGATGACTAGGGGACTAGAAGGCCTCCAAGGGCTGTTCCAACTGTTCTGTTCTGTTAAGACCATCTAGGAAAAAATTAGCTACGTTTTATTGTGTAAGGATTCTTGTTTTATTGTTAAAAGACAATTGCTTTTTAGAGGCAGAGAGATGCTGGAAATAGCCTTTATTATATGTTAGCTCATTTGTCCATCTATTGGCAACCAGTTCAGGGCTACCACAGAGGTGTATTTTGCTTCAAGATTAATCAAGATATACAGTAGGTCATTATTTTTTTGTACCAATTGCAGCTTTCAAATGGTCTTTAATCACATACCCATTTGCAGTAGTCCAACTAAGTAGTGATGGCATCTTTGATCTGCTACATTCAAGGCTACTACAGGATGCCCTATGGCCACCTTCAGCTAGTGCTCCAGGTGTGACCCTACTTGGAATGAGAGGCTCTCATAAATGTCAACACTACTTAGAATAAATGAGAGAACCTTTCACTCCAAATAGGGTCACAACTGAAGCACCAGCTGAAGCTGGGTATAAAGCATCCTGTAGTAACCTTGAATTTAGGAGATCAAAAGTCACAGATCTGTAACTGAGATCTGTCAGAGTTTTTTTCTTGTGTCACTGCCAATGTCAGAGACTTGATACATGAATAGTAATTTTATCTTTCTTAGGTTTAACTTCAATCTGTTTTTCCACCCAGGCTCTGTAAATCCTCCACACACTGGGATAAGATTTTTACTGTGTCATGGTGTCCTATGTGTGGTTAGGTATAATCAGCATATTGATGATACTGCATCATCCAATAGATAATACTTCCTAGTGCCTTCATAATTGTCCAAAAGGGCTAGATCCAAAGATAATTTTTATATAATCATCTCCTTCAATGAAGAAAAATGTTGCATCTGTAAATGTATCCCATTGAAATGTAGTATATATAATTTGGAATTATAAGGCTGGGTTATAGGTTTACAACACTACTGATGATGTAAGTACAACAAGTTAGTTATCAGTTTCCAAAATTCATGAATCTTCTTATTGCAGGTTGAATTAATGACTAAACCTTACCATTTTGACTTTTATTCAATTCTTCATAATATTCCAGCTATATATTGATAGCATCACTTCAGGATTCATATAGTTTTATCCATAGTATTGTTGAAAAGACTCATATGTGTGTATTTAATCAAAGAGACATAAACTCTGTATTTAGTCTGTAGCTCAACTGTTTTAAGCATTCTATGTAAGCTATTTCTTTTCTTTTTTTCATTTTTCCTACCAATTTATGAAACATGACATTTGTCAAGAATATAAACATGTTTATAAATGTGAATAATGTAGCCTTCAAAGAGAGACACTGACTGTTAAAACTTGCACACTTGACTATTGATGTAGTGTTGTACACATAAAAGACTGGGAAGTAAAAATTTTCTCCCTCTTACTTCTTACAACTTTTGGCGAACTAGAAACTCACCTCTTAGGTATTTGCAAAACTTTGTAAGTCAGACCCATATTCATGTAGTGATGCATATTATTCATACATTACTCTATAATTATTAATGAGTTCCACTTATCTTCACTACCGGTTCAGAACCGGGAGCATGCGCATGTGCATGCTTGCTTTGCTTGAGAGCGGCACTTCTGCGCATGCACAGAGCATCCGTGATGACGTCTGGGCGGGTGGGCGGAACCTCCCACTGCTGCCACTGGGGCATGATCTGCGGCGAACCAGTAGAAATCCATCACTGTCTATAATGTCCAATGATCTTGGCAAATTCATACTTCTCATACAGATTTCTGATACCTCTCTTGACAGAGTGAAGATTTTGCATTGCAAATTAAATATTATCACCCACCCCAAAAATACTATTTTCATATTCATCACTTTCTAGCATTTTTTTTTTCATGAAACTGTCCCTAAAATATTTTAGTTCTTTAATTCAAATATACTATTTTACATTATCTTCATAAGCTGTAACTAGTAAGAGATAACAGCATTCTATTACTGTTATTCCTATCCATTCCATGGTAGAATGAAATTGATAAATCGTAATGTTACAACATAAAAAGTATATATAATCTCTTACATCTCTATTTCCTACCTCTGAAATGGAGAATCACACGCGTAAATCCGGCTGAAATTTGTGTTTGGGTCAATGACAGCCAGTCCTGCCTTAGGCAAGAAAACGAACTATCACTCTCTCTCCAGTCACTCCACTCCTGATTTATTTGTCTTTCTCTTCTCTTTCCGCCCTGTCTTTTCTTTCCTGCCGCTATTAGTTAATTGCTAATTGACTATTTTTATAGTTAACATTGGACTTTGTTCTCACTTCTGTTTGGATCATTATTATTATTCCTTTCTCTTTCTCTTTCCTTTCCCTTTTTGTTTTGATGTTTTATTTAACTAATAAAAGGACATTAAAAAATCCCACAAACTTCAACGGATATTTAAATGTCATCTTTTTCACATGGAAACTGACAACTGAATGAAGGAAATGGTCTTAAAGCCCAAAGTTCAGCATTGGAAATATTTATTGGTCTGCAGAATAGATCAATATAGATTAGCTACATAAAATTCGAATAAAATTTGGCTTCCATTCATTTAAATGTTTCCTATATAACTTTGTATATGTATATATATATATTCATGTCAGATACATTTATGTCAGATTGTATACACAACCATATATATTTGTTTTTGTTTCTTCCTTTTAGTTTTTTTTCTTTTATAATTGTGTATAGCCTTTTTTCTTTAACTAAGTTACTTTTAAAATAAACTTGGAAAAAGACTTACTTGAATGACCAGAATAAATAAATAAATAAGTAAATAAACAAAGAAAGAAACAGAAGGTGGCAGCACCTGGACAAACGTTTCTGACTTCAGAAAGTAAGCAAAATCAAGTTTCTTAGTATGTTGATAGGGGACTGTTACGGAATATTACATGTGAGTAACACTTTGAATTTAAGGTGCTCAGCATAATCCTCTTTCTAATATCTTAGAAGGTTGGGAGATGCAGGAGCTACCAACTTCATGATAGTTATACAATGAGGAGACCATTTTTCTCATTTTGAGAAAATTGCAGAGGCAAAAGTCACCTACTCTGTTCCATTAACAAGAAATATTTGTTTTATTTTTTTCTAGGGAGACATTTCATATTTATTCTATGTGCCCTAAAGTCTGCAAAAACTAAAGCATTACTTAATCGCCACAAAACAAAAGAAAACCATATGAAACCATTCTGGAATTTCAGTTCCACAGATTCTGGAGAGAGGGGCTCTGGAAAATGCAGAGAGGGGTTGAGTCCACAAGGACTGTATTAAAAATAATCAGGATGATTTTAATAACACCTTGCACACATGTAAAAAGTTAAGGTCATCTTCCCATACCCATTGTGGATACCCTTGGTGAATTAAATATATGCTTAATGCCATATAATCGTTTATCATATTTATATATTTATCATATATTTTAATAATCAGTTGGGATGTAACTCTCATAGGTTGTACCTATAAAAGAATTTAGCACTGAAATAATATTGCCTATATTACTTGAATACTTCTACAACAACAATCACAATATGATTTGAGTCAGTTGAGCTAAAAAATAAGGAAGTCTTAACCTTGTTCTTCATTTATCTTGCTTGTCTTGGGCTATATTTCTGCTTTGTCCCACTTTCATATCATTTACTCTCAAAAAATGATAGAGAAAAGGGTCTTTTTTTAAAAATTCCCAATCTATTAATTCCAGGCTTGTGTGAAAATCTATAAACCTATCTTTCTGACACCAAGCTGGCATAATGTTCTCCAACAGAGCAAACATGTCTTCAGGTTTTATCCAGTTCTACTAACAAAAAGTATTTTAAACCAATGCTTTAAAAAAATAAAGCAACTAAGCACCAATATAAAACTATAGTTATTTTTTCACCATTGTGTCCCTGATTCAGTATTACAGAAAGGAAAGAAAGCCAGATGGATAAAAAAGTTTTTATTGTTGATAACCCAGTTAGAGATAAAGAAGTAGAAAGTGAATTTTTCAATAAAGCTTTGAATTTTGATCCAACTTGAGTCAAAGTGGGTACATTCTAAATAGGTCAGATGAATCTGAATGTTTTGCAGATATATGATCAGTAAACGTAAGCAAAATTTTTGACAGACTGTGCATGTATTTCTGTGTGTAATAATATTAACATAAAAACATAGGGTTTAAAAAGCAATAATGCACACAGGATTAAAACTAACCAAATATTGATAAAGTTATTACATTGCATTGCATATTTACTCTAATCAATCCGTATATGGGTGTTAGATTGCAACTTCACACTGAGATGTAATATTGAAGTATAAACAGTACTAGAGCTACCTATCTGAGAATAAGGACTATTATAATCAATGGAGTTTGCTTCTTAATGTTATTTTATGGCATTTTTCTTCTCTTTGGAAAAGTAAATATCAGCACTCTCTTATTCATATTGTTGTGTGAATTATTTTTCCCCCCAGAGAGCACCCATTAGCTACCTGTCCTTAAGATAAACCATATCTCTCAAAACACATTACAACATTTCCCAAATATTCAGAAATGAATTCGAATATGATGGAATCAGAATCATCTCAGTGTAATAAAGTAGCATATATTATATTGGAATGCATTTCTGGGTGAATTGGAACTGTCAAATGAAATTATGGCCAAGAGTAATTTGAGTGGCTTATCAAGGATATCCTTCAATAGCAATCTTAGTAGAAGGATTTAATCAAATGTTATTAGATTAAGCAACAACTTTGGCAACAACTTTAGAAATACATGCGAGTTTCTAGCAATTGCACAGTAACTTCACACTTTTTAAAAAGTGCTTTTGTATTTTAGCAGAATGGACTGTTATTACCTTCAGCTATTACATTCCCATTTTATTCTTGTGCTTTCTTCAATGACATTTTCTCAACAAAGGGCAATGTAAGTAGATATTTCTATTATCCATAAACTCACAATGCCATTCACCTTATTATCAAAATGATAATACATAAGAGAAAAATCACAATTTTATATTGAATTGGTTTGAATTATCTCAGTTAAATATACATAAGTAGTTAACACCTGTTGCTCTAATTGGCAGTTAAAAGTTGGACATGCATATCTTCAAGTTTGCAACCTTTATTTCACCATTATCCAAGCAATTCCAATCTCTTAATAAAGCAATATTGCCAGGGTCTAACGCTGTGAACTTTCTTGAAACAGATGGGGTGGAAGTAGTTATCTCCTTTAGATTCTGCTAGCAAAAGCCATTATTTTGGTAGGAGCAACTAATCAAATATGACCCCATAAAGAGATATCATTTTTTAGTACCTGAAAAAAGAAATGATCTGCAGATATACATTTAAGGCCTTTTTTCTGAAGAATTGCTGAAATGCAATCACATCTCATTCAGACCTTGCAGTTGTAAGAACTAAAGCATCATAGACACCTTGGTGAAAAATAAAGAAAAGGAGGTATCAAATAGTGATGAGTTTCTAGCTAATGATATTCATTCATTCATTCATTCATTCATTCATTCATTCATTCATTCATTCATTCATTCATTCATTCATTCATTCATTCATATATTTTTGATGTCCTTAGCTGTCAAACTCAAGCAAGTGACTCTGGGAGGCTTACAATTCTAAAATCATTTAAAAAAAATTTAAAAATATTTTTTAAAAAATAAAGACATCCACAAAATAAATATTTATCCACAAAATAAATGTATGCCAATGTGTGCACACACATAGTATATAAAATTTATAAATAAATAAATAAGAGATTTGTTGCTTTCTTCCAGGCAGAATCTCTGATTGTTATAATTAGTTTATCCATCAAGCACTGTCCCACATAGCATAAAGACTTAGCTCCTCCAATGCATACTTCCATCAATTTATAAATGAATAGTCCTGTCATTTTACTTCAGTGTATCCAAAATGTAAGCAAAGCCTAATTAATATAACTGAAATATAAAAGTGAAATGTGAAAACAAATTAACAGTCAAAGACTTGGAATAGGGGATACATTTTTAGCAACTTCCTACATGCTGAGAAGGTGGCATATCTTTGCAGGAAGTGCATTTCATATCAAAGTTCTTCTCCAACATACCAGATTGAAGAGCCTCTGACATAGGGGTACCTTCAAAAGTACTTCCCCTACTGACCTGAATAGACAGGAAAAGACATACTGGGCAAGATTGTCAACCACTGTGAAGATCTGAAAGAATCTTTGTACCATGAACTGATCAACAATGTAGCTGCCATATTTTGTACCAATTGTGACGTCCAAATTTTTTCTAGGATAGCCCTGTGCATTGCACAATGTAAAAATTAAGACAATTGTGATGATAATCACGTATAGTATTTTCTAGTTGTCAAAATGCATAATTGTTGCTAATCCAGCCATTTTATGAAGAATCACTGTTGGTGCAGTTTGCATGATTTCATCATCAGTGATAGGCACAAATCAAGGAATGCTTGTGAACTGCAAACCTCTTTCTGAAGGAATACAATCCCTTGGACAGCAAGCTTTATCTCAATGCCAGCACTAAGAAGTTGGAATTTTAGCAATGGATATTAAATAAGTTCATAGAAAAGAAAAAAGGAAGGAAGGAAGAAGTAAAATGAGTTGGGAGATAAATTATTGAGCTGTATCTGTATTTGGAAGCAGTAAATAGGACAAGGAAGAAAAGGAAGGTTCAGTTCAAAGAGAAGAGTCTGGATTTTGATGTGTCTGATGTAGGGATGGTTATCATGTAGGGTGATATTGTTAATACTGATTGAAGATGACTGCCTGGATATCTAATGTTGTTGCTCAGTTGCTGTGGGACATCTCTGTATATTGTAATTCTTACAGACTCGCTAGTTTTTCTACAAGTCTCAAGAAAGAAAGCAAAAGAAAAATCTACTTCTGGCTGTTTTATTTGGAAAAAATACATCATGGAAAAGATTACTGGAAACTACACTGTCCTGTTGGGTGATACAGTATCATTGGAAGGAGTGGGAAGAACAAGATAATATTTTAGGATTTGTTACCAGGAAATAAATGTAATGCCCTTTTTGATTTGTGTCACATATTTTTTGCAAAAACCCAGCACAAATATCTTCCAGTTTGGATGATTATTTTTTTTTCCTCCCTTCTGTTTAATCAAGTCCCTGAAGTTTTGTTGCCAAGATTTTTTTGAAGTGTTTTGCCATTGCCTTCTACCTAGGTTGAGAGAAAATGATTATCCCAAGAACACCCAGTTTGTTCAGTTCCTAAAGTGGGACTAGAATCCACAGTCTCTGGGTTTCTTTTCTAATGATGTAACCATTGCACCAGATTGGTTCTCTCTTAGATGATTTAAAAGGGTCTAAATTATTAAATGCCATATCATGCTGTGTTTACTGGACAATTTTGGACAATTTTGGCCTGCATGCCAAGAACCTTTAGCCTTAAACTGGAGACGTGTGGATATAAGAGAAAAACTGGTTCCATTATTGCAAGATAGGAATAAATATGTCACCTCCATGAGTTAAATTGTCCCTCACTGACAACCACCTGAAGATATCTGGGCTAGCTGAGATATGGGCAGATATGCCTTATGACTAAGCAGCCAAAGAATGTTAGGATCTGTGAAGTCCAGTAGACAACACAATTCCACAAAATGCCACAAAAATCCAAATATGGCATTGTGACAGATTGAACATGGATTCCCTTAATCCCCAGCCCATCTCCTTGGCTGTAGGCAAATGTGCAGACCCTTTTGGCATAGACCAAGATGAAATGTATTACCTGGGCTTATGACCAGTTAGCTATAGAGGAGCTGCACAACTCTATTAACTGAGGCACTGTGAAGAAGAAATCTATAGTACAATAGTAAGCCGCTACTTTACATATGCAAAAAAAAAAAAGGAAAGGAAAATCTTGCAAAAAGAAGGTCAAAAAGAAAGAATGTAATGTTACTGAAAGATGTATGGCTACTGGGACAGTGTAGAGTTCTGCTTTTTAAAATCTGAGCAGTATTATGTAAATAGATCAAAGATCTCACATGCTGATTTAACAATAGCTAAAAAGCTTGGGGCTTGAAAACAATGGTTTTGAAACATGTACCGCTATCATCTACAAGATGAACTCAGGCAAGCTGGATAATATTCAAGCAAAACCAGTGGTGGGTTTACAATTTTTTTTACTACTGGTTCTGTGGGTGTGGCTTGGTGGGTGTGGCTTGGTGGGCATGGAGGGGAAATAGTTAATGTAAAAGCTCCATTCCCACCTCACTCCACGGGAAGGATACTGTAAAATCTCCATTCCCTCCCGACTCCAGGGGAATGTTACTGCAAAATCCCCATTTCCTCCCGATCAGCTGGGACTTGGGAGGCAAAGAATAGATGGGGTGGGGCCAGACAGAGGTGGTACTTACCAGTTCTCTTAACTACTCAAACTTTCTGCTACCGGTTCTCCAGAGCTGGTCAGAAACTGCTGAATATCACCTCTGAGCAAAACGACAATGAACTGGAGCAGAAATTGTAGAAGTGAACTGTAAAGTAAAATGAAAAGAATGGGATATTTACAATCAGATGAATTTATTAGTGATTAGTTTATTTTTTTAAATTCTGGAAATGAAATTGAGAACAAAATAGACCAGTGGTTACAAATAGCTGCATGTGAAATGGAATGCAACTCTGTCAATGACAGAATAATTTCAATCAGAATTCAAAAACAGTCAATCAATTTTATAATTAATAAACACATAGATACAATGACAGATTTTGAAGAAGAGGTAGATGAATTCTATGGCAGGTTACAGTGAATCATGGACAAAACACTTAATCTGTTCTAATAATTATTGGTGTAATTAATACCAAAGTTGTGTAAGTTGTAATTGTCTGTGCAAACATTTGGAAAAATTGGAAGGGAAATCTATAGGTTACAGGTTGACAGCTGATAGACTTCAGGACAGGACCCTAATCAAATATAGTACATCTTATATAGCAACAGATGGGAAAGCCCTATGCTAAATTTCAAAATGCTGCCAGGTACTGACTGTGGTTTAGATAATCAACTACTAAACACAGAAATACACTTCATACTGAAAAAGACTAAAAAGGATCCAATCCCACTGTGATATAACTTAGAGCTAGAAGTACATAAGATTTGTGTCAGAACATGATTCAAAGACTTGGACCTAGTAAATAGAAAGTTCAAGGAACTTCAGGAAAAAGTTAAAATGTTTAAAGAGGACGATGAAAATCACATAACAAGAATCGGAAGAAAACAGAGAATGCAACTTTGCAAGATACAGTCTGGGACTAAAGATTTATTCTTCCAAGCTTTCAAGCTTGTGCTGGAGCCCATCATCACGGAATTTCTCTTTCTCTAGAATATGTGCACTGGGCTATTTTATGTATTGTATTATATGGGTGGTTTTTGGGAGTTTAATGGCTGGCTATTAAGTCATTAAGTGTTGTTACCTTGGGATGCTGCACTCTTGACTCCCAGCACACATATTGGCTGATAAAGGGCATTTTCCTCCCATGCTTCAATCATTTCTCTGGCTATTTTTGTTCCTGCTCAGGCAACAATCATAATAGCTGCAAAATTGACTGCATGTCCTTATTCATTGCAATGTGGGGCTACAGTTCAGATGTCAGTCCAGATCTCTTTGTCTAATTGCTCGCTCATGTTCTCACAATCTGGTGGTTCACTTCTTTCCCATCTGTCCCACATAGTCAGTGCAATTTTGTTTCTGTGCAAAGAAAATCATAGAAATAGTTAAATAATGCAATTTTTATCATGTTTTGGGCACATCATGATGGCTAAAAAAAGGTAGTGATGGGCAAGGTAGAAGAAAGGAGAAGGGCCAGGCACCCTGAGATGGATAGATGAAGAACTGGAGTTTGCTACAATTCAGTGGAACATAACAATACTGAGGAAGAGGAGATGGCTGGCAAGAAGAAATCCCATCTTTTTTTAATTGCTGGGAGAAGTTCTGCTGAACAAAGTTGGATTTTGGGGATAGAAGAGACTCGCCTCATTTCATGAAGATTCTTTCTTGTCTATTGTCTTTTATTCTCTATTTTGATTCAGCCATCCTGTCCTTCCTCTGCCTCTCCTGATTTAGCTCAAGGCAATCAGCCTTAGCCAGCACCTGCACATTCCTCTCCTGCAATTTGGCCAGCATATACGTTTTGGTTTGGATTTTGACCAATAGCAAATCAGACTATGTTGGCAAGTTGCACAAATGTAAAAGCTAACATAGATTGGAAGTAAACTGTTTGTTTTTTCTGCTGGAAGTCATTAGTTTTCCACTTAACATCTGCCTGCTGGATCACTGTGCCTTCCTAAGAGAAATAGGAATAATGTAATCACTGTTCACTCAAACTGGACCAAACTTATTAAATGTTATTCATTTTTCCTTCCTTCCGTCCTTCCTTCCTTCCTTCCTTCCTTCCTTCCTTCCTTCCTTCCTTCCTTCCTTCCTTCCATCCATCCATCCATCCTCCCCGTCTCTCTTTCTTCCTTCCTTTCTTTCTCTTTCTCTTTCTTTCTTTCCTCTTCCTTCCTTCCATCATCCCTCCATCCCCCTCCCTCTTTCCCTTCCTTCCTTCCTTCCTTTTTCCTTCCTTTCTTCCTTCCTTCCTTTTTAATGAATGGGATCACATCGCATTCTCTAAATGTTCTTTATTATTTCCAATGGATGAAGCCTGGATAGTTTCCACTGAAAAATCATTGATACTTTAATCATGGCATTTACAGTATAAAGAAATTGTTTGGAATCAATTGTAGTTATCTATCGGTTATTCCGGTGTTCAGGTTTATCATTTTTTTTATATAAAAAGGTTGCTAAAATTATCCTTACCTGCCATATGAAAGAAGGAGAGTGCTCTTTTTATTCGGAGGCTATTGTTAAATCTCTCTCTCTCTCTCTTTTCATTCTTCAGTGGTTTTTCCCATAGACTGTACATTAAGAATACTGTAATCATCTTTGAGTTATGATTCCAGCATGCAAATGCACTTTAACAATAGGACAGCAAAATAGGGAAGTCTTGCCAGATTTCACATTCACTGACTGCAGCATCATTATAAATTCTTTCTTTTGACCTTGATAATAGCATCTCACATGCTATGCTGGATGCCCTCTGGTATTAAAAAGCGGAAAGAACTAAAACTGAAACAAGAAAAGGAGGGGTTTTAGAAGTTTGAGTGAGAATGTATCTATTGTCTCCTATGTATTACTGTCTCTTTCCTTCACAGAAAGCAAACCAAAATGTTAATTTGCTATAATTAAGCACACAATGGGATTAGAAGGAAAATAAAGAAGAGAGACCCTTTTTTATTTTGATAAAAGAGAATATCGGCTTTCAAGGTGAATGCTAAAATAGAATTTTAAGCATGTAGCTCTTGTATGAATCAAGTCATGAATTTGGAACAATTCAGAAGAGCCACTAGCTTTATTCTGTGGAGAACATGATATTTATATTATGAAATTGCTTCAGTTTGTTTATATATGTGCAGACTTTTTAAAGTCTATTGATTATGTGTTCTGAGACATTCTAATTTTGAAAATATTTTTTCAGCCTTTTGTAATCTCTTTAAAGTTTACCACAAATTTTCTTGCATACAAGGTAAAGATAAAGAGTCCCTGAAGATTTTATTCTGCTAGTCATTAGTGACTACAGGGGGCGCATCTCCATTTTAAGATCATTAAGCCAGCCAAGTCTGAAGACATTGTCACAGTCATGTGGCCAGCATGTCATCACAGGCTGCTGTTACCTTCCTATCAAAGTGGTACCTTTTATCTACTTGCATTTGCCTGTTTTAGAACTGCTAGGCAGACAGGAATTGGGGTGAGGATGGGAACTCACCCCATTGCATGGTGCTCAGGTCTCGAACTTGGGCTGCTAGCTTTCCAACCAACTAACCTAAAGTCTTAACCACTGAGCCACCCTGCTGCCCTATGTAAAGTTATCATGAATCTGTTTATATCATCATTACATCTTAACAGGGTAACTGTACACATTTGTTTAATGAAATAAAATAAATGGAACTTCAAAATTCAAATACTTGGATTCACAGTATTTTATGTAAGAACAAATTCATAGAACCATAGGGCTGGAAGGGATCTTGGAGATCTTCTAGTCCAACCCCCTGCCCAAGGAAGGAATCCTTATACTATTCAGACAACTTGTCCAATCTTTTCTTGAAAACCTCCAGTGACACAGGCCAAAACTCAGCATGTAACACTCATACCAGTGGTGGGTTGCTACCAGTTCTCACCAGTTTTCTGGAACCAGTAGTGATCATTTGGCATTGGTCTGCCCACGCCCCCAAACCAGTCCTCACCTCCTGGGTGGCAGAGCACATGTGCCCTGCAGCATGCCTGCCTAAGCTGCCTTCCCATGTGGTGCCTGCCGGCCTTCAACTGAGCTGCTGCATTCTCCTACTTACTTGTAAATATGCAGACAATCAGCTGAGACTATCAGCTGTGCAGCGCTAGCCTAGAACTTTTTTTTTTAAGCCTTTTTTCCCCTGCTGGTTTGCCTGAAAGAAAGAAAGAGAGAGGGGGGGATGGAAGGGAGAAAGAAAGAAAGAAAGAAAGAAAGAAAGAAAGAA
>JANHFK010000230.1:0-14495 GCA_036250565.1 Sibynophis collaris
AATCCCATAGGGAATGGTCAAAAAATGAATTAGAATAATTCTAACTATCAGTAAAGTGAGCAAATGTCCGGAGAGTCGGAGGGAATGCTATTAGAATTTGACTGTAATATTGATTAATTGATATTAAGCGTTTTATGGAATTATTAAAGAAAAAGAAAGGATTTGTGTATATGGAAGGGAAACCCAGGTGATAACCCAGCAAAAATGATGTATTGTTTATGTTATGTTTGGAAAAAATAAAAAACTTGTTGTTGTTTTTAAAAAGCAGTCTACTACGACTCAATTCTAATCAGATTTCACCTTCCAAATTCACAGAGCAAACTGCAAGAGTTAACATTGTTCAAGAAGAAGAGAAGTCCTATCAATGTTCTTCTGAGAGGCTGAACTTCATAGAGTCAGGCTGGGGATTTCTTTTTCTTTTTTTTTGCTTGAGAAACTTTCACCTCACAAAAGCCACTATGTAAGCCTTTTACCAAATCTATTTTCAGCCTCCCGTGGTACCGAACATATTTCTTTTATATCAAGCCTTTTTGCAAGAGAAAAGGTGTTGTGTCATTGGTTCCGGTGCATGGAGATTGAAAGTATTAATTGCAAATGACGATGCCTCCAGGGGACTCTTGTCAAATAAGAGTGCTATCTCTGTCATGTTTTTAATGACAGGAGTGCTTTCCCTTTCTCTTTTCTAGCTCTCACATAATTACAGCACTCCCAGGGAGAAAAAGACACCCACAAACAGGCACCTTTTTTATTATTGTTACAAAGAAGGGTTGATGAAAATAGCTTGCTAAGTAGACATGGTTTGCTAAATGCATAAAAGGAGAGGAAGTAAAAACTAGCTTCTAAAAGCTAAGGTCCATTCAAGTGCCAGTGAAATGGCATACTGTTTTCTTAGTCATGCACTTCTGAAAAACATTTAAAGCTAATTATTATGCTGTAGTTTATATGAGGCAACTCCAGAGGAAAATTTTAGAATGAGGCTTGTAATGTGGCAGCTCTGATTCTCTTGCTAAATAATTGAAAGAAAAAAAAGGGTCATTAATATGAAATTGTGCCAAGAAACTACAACAAGGTAAATTCCAAGGTTGCTTAAAACAAAGCACCATTTGAAAGCTTTGCTTAGAATCGGGTCCTGCCACAGGACATATTCAGCCACATAAAAGGACTTCAGCATCATGGCTACCCAATAGATTTCCATAATCTCGTGCCCTCAGAGCACTGGATTTCACCCACTAAAATTCAAGATGGGTTTTTGGAATAAGCCATAAATAGAGCTCAATAAAGATAGCAACAAGGCTTCCATATAGCTTAACAGTGTTTAATAACATAAACAAATGTGTGAATCAAGGCCATTGGCTTTTCTGTTAAGACTTACTGATCACAGTCCTTCAGTACTTTAGGCTGCATTTATCAGGCCTTGCCTGGAAATGCTTTGGATTGAACCTGACATTCTCCATCAAATAGCATTAATGTAGTTGATTTACAATATGTATAGTATACAATTTGTTTAGAGATTTTTGTCTGCCAATTCCTAGTAAATATCGTCCAGTACTGTCCAGTTAACTCTTGCTTGTATTTTTGGAGTTACCATATAAGGAGCTGGATCATCTTTCCTCTCTTTGCTATTTAAGACTACATTTTTGTATCCTTTGAGTCATAAAACATATATTCCATGAATACTCAAGTAACACTATTATTTCCTGTTCATACATTCTGAGGTGATCAATAAAGTATAAATCAGTTCTTATAACATCTACATTATTGTGCCAAACATTGAAGACTGAAGAATAAATAGACTTATTGAAATTCATTTGATTAAATGGACATAGTGTTAATTTAGCACTTAGCCACAGCCTCACTGATGTTTCCTGTGCTTGGTTTTCCCCTCTTGTCCCCCTCCTCTTTGGAAGAAATATTAGGGCAAAAAATAAATAAATCTAGGGAATGGCATTTAGGTGATGTAAATTTAGTCTGCTTTTGTTGCTTTACATCAGCAGTGAAATTTCCCCAGTTCTATCTGGCTCGCCGAACTGGTAGCACTGGCGGCGGGAGGCTCTGTCGACCCACTGGGTTTTAACCATCTGCGTATGCGCAGAAGGTTCTGTGCATGCGCAGAAGAGATGTGTGTGCTCCCGCATACGCAAACCGGTAGCGAAGATAAGTAGATTTCACCCTGGTTTACATTATTGTGCTTTATATTTTTCTCCTTTTTCTATTATTTTTAATATCTGTTTCTGCTGAATGCTGCACAGTACCTTTTAGAGAAGAACAGTTTAGAAATATCAGAAATTAAAAAAAAAAACTGTAATTGAGGAAGCAATTATAGAAAAGAACTGGTGTTTTAAGAGAACAGAAAAATAAAATACTTCTGTATCTTTTCCTAAACCAAACAGGATGAATGGTCACAACAATTTTTTAGGCTGAGCAATCTTATTACTTGCTGTAGAAATCCCAGAAGCCAATGGCTGTTATTCAAATTAAATGTCTGTCAGAAGAACAATTTCTCCCCACCAATACCCACGCACCCATAAGGTCAGGCCAGAATTATTTACAAATCCTAGTAAATGTCTATGGGAATGTCCAGTGATCAAAGAATGTAATTTATATATAAACACTGGGGATGAGTTTATGTTGTTGATTTTGGGAGATTTAGGAATGTAAAAAATAAAGACATGAGAAATAAAGCTTTCATATTATGCTCTAGAACAAATATTAATTGATATCAATTGCCAGCATTCTATACTTTTTGCAGATACTAGTGGAGTTAGTATATAAAATGATAAACTTTCGATAAAAATTGGTAACATAGGATAAATGAAATGTTATGCATTTTTTTAAAGGAAACAAACCAACCACAAATCCATTACATCTAAATAATCTCCTTTAAACTCCCTGGGGAGAATGTTTAGAGCACTCATATGGAAACTTTCTAACTTTGGAACACTGTTGTTTTCCATACCAGCCATCATGTCATTGTGTCCATCATTGTAGCCAAAAGAACATTGTGTATGCAAAAGAGGCATATATCAGTACAAACTGGAGAAATACCACCCTTTGAATAAATATATTGTACAACAAAACTTTGTAGAACAAAAGTGTAAAACCCCCAAAAGGAAGGAAAAGTATTAAACTGAGAATGAAGAATTAAAACACTTTTTCATAGGGAATAGAAATGTTCAGGAAATTGGAAGATACAGTTTAGCACTTTTACTTAAAAATGTTCTCTAATATTTATAAATTATAAGAGAAATATGATAATAGAGCACAGAGTCTGTTCACCGCCCTGAGTCCCGGAAGGGAGAAGGGCGGTATACAAATTCAAATAAACATAAACATAAACAAACTTTCATTTTGGGAAAAAAATCTCCATCGTTTCTGATACCTACATTATAATAAAACCTAAGGTACATTGGGACTCCAGAATTATTACAGGAACATTTTAGGACTTGCTATTTCAGAGCTGTGCAACATTTCAACTGGGTGATTGGATTAAAAACTGATTTAATGGAAATGTCGTACTACAGTGATCCTACATTCTTTGTGAGTGCATCAGAACATTCAGATTGCTTCTCTGCTCCTTACTTTGCACAAAAAGCTGACTGAGGCAGATTGGCCTTAACTCAAGATCTCTTAAGTCCTGAGTATGTAGCCTTTAGGCAGTAAAATCTAAAGCACATTTCCTCCTGTTTTTCTAGAGCTGGGTTGAACACAGACATCCTGGGTAGAAACACCAGGAACCTCTCAGCTGGACAGACTACAGTATAAAGCATCAGGAGGTTCATCTTGAATGGGGGCAGAGTATTTGAGTTATCTATTATTGGCAACCCATATCTTGTTGGGTCATTGCTTCAAAGATATTTTCTTATCTAAATGGGGAAACAGAATGGCAATAGGCCAAAGCAGTGGGAGCAGGAGCAAGTTCTGACTTCCTGTTGATTGTGGAAGGAAGTGGCAGGGAGTGTTGTAAATCATGATCATGTGACTGTGGCTGATCTTGATGGCATGGTGGTACGAGTGCAACTGATCTGAATATCTTTGAAAATGTCAGTCCTACTAGGTTTGAAATAAGTCTAATGGGTCCTGGATTTTGAATACATACTTTAAGTTAGCTCATTTGATGAACCTTGATTCAAAATTGTTGCCTTATCATGCACTGTTTTGCCCAATTAAAGGTTACATAGAGACAAGCAGACAGAAGAGTTCTTGTAGTATATAGATTGGACAACTCTTGAAAAAGGAATCTGCCAAAGGAATTTGAATTGTCTTTGTCCTGTTTGAATATTCCTCTTTAACCAGGAGTATTTCATATAGAAGCATATGCACAATCATTGAAGCTAAATTACTTAAACAGTTTAGACTTTGGCATATAATTCATAGATGAGCTTAGTTTATTATTACAAGCCTTCTCCTTCTGTCCCAGATTTACCCTTTTACATGATCTTTTTGCTTTATGATAATACAAAAGACTTGTTTTTGACAAAGTTCATGGGAAACATCTGGCTTCAGAACAGGATCACACATACACTTGTACTAAACTGTATAACAGTAGTTATTGCCAGATAAAGAAAGCAACCTACAATGCAGCTTTATAAAATTTGTTCCAGTGTATGTTTATTTATAATCTTGTTTACATTCCAAGAACTTGCATTAGAGATTGCCAAGTTTTGCACTTCAAAAATACTAAATAAGAAACTGTAAATAAAATGAAATGGATGATTATATTGACATGTGAAAATCTGTATAATCAGAAGGCCCATATTTCAATAGTTTATATAAATTCATTATCAGGAGGCATGTGTCCAATTTTAGAAGAAAAGTATCTTTTAAGACCAGACAAAGTTTTGCAAGTATGAACTAGGTAGCTAGAATCAGAGATGTGATCAGAAGCCTAGGGCCAGGGCATCTTCAGTGGAACTTAGCAGTGTCAAAATGGCATGCTTCAAATCCCTTCATTTTTATGCGAGTATGATGCATGTGATGCCCATTAAAAGGATGCAGGGCATTAATCAGCAAGTTCCACCTGCCACTTTGAAATGGTTGATTCCTGAAAGATGGTCCTACCTAGAGCACAAAACATCTTTCAGCTTGATAATCACACTTACCAACTGAGTAACATGTCCGTTGTGAGTGCAGACTAAAAATATGCGTGGAGCTTGGACAAAATTAAATTGTAATGTATATTTCATTCAAATTAATAGTTAATATGGTTATTTTTCCAATAGTTAATAATTTATCCCTTCCGCCACATTAAAAAGTACAATTCAGCAACCACTTCTGGAGAAACCACGGTGTCAGAACTTCTACATAGTGCTTACACACTCTGGAATTCAGCTTTACAAGTTATTCTTGAGATTCAAAATACATCACAAAGCAGGGAATAACATAATAGGTAGGGGAAATTGTTTGATAGGTTAAAACATTTGATCAAATCTCAAATTTGATTTGCTTAAGAACTTCTAGATCGAGGACATGACATTAATTAAATATTACCCAACCTCTCCTCCAAATCTTAGAAAATTGTTACATGAAATATTATTGGTGTCTCCACACAAGCACAGTCTCTTTTTCTGTGTATGAAGTCACCATCTTGCTGCCCACTACAGACATCCGTTTGAATTACTATCCAATGCTCCAATAGTGGAAATGGGAAGAGAATTTTCAGAAAATTTATCAGAACTTTCTTTTTTGCATAAAAACAAAAGGTTTTGGGGTTCACATCACATGCTTGGTTAATTTTGATTAGTGGTTAGGTTATGATTCAGTTGAATTAATTCAGTAAACCATGACTTAGTATAGCAAGGTCTGCAAATAAACAAATGTGACATCCTTGGTGCTCTTTGAGTTTGGTTGTTTTCTTGCAGACATTTCATTACCAAACTAACAATAGAGGGGAATGCAATTTGATCTCATTTTATATACTAGTGGCTTGCCCTTTCAGTGTTGGGGAGCGGCTGCTCCTAGATTAGGCTGTCATTTATTGTTAGCTTGTTGGTCTGAGTTGGTACTCTACTCTACTGTTTGTCTAGCATTAATTTTGGTGTTACTCTCTACTCATCTGGGTGTTGATTTCTGGTGAGGAAGTATTTTGGTGTTTTTGTTTCCTTTTCGGCTTTTGGCTTGTCTCTTTTGGATGGTATATAGATATTACAAATAAAGGCAAATATACCTGTCCCAGGATAATGATGTGAGATCGAATTTGGGTCAGTCACCAGGCCCAGAGACTTACTTTTCTAAGCTTTCAGACTCAAGCAGAAGCCCATCTTCAGGGAATTTCTCTCTACTGAAATACGTGCTTTGGGTTGTACTGTGAATTGTGTTTATGTGATGCCTATATGGATGTTTATTTCTATGTGCCTGTTGATGATATATCTGAGTGCCAGGCTTTCAGGAACTCTCTAGTGTTTTTTGATTTGGTTTTGTTTAGGATGCCCACAGTTTCTAGGTTGAAACTACGTTTGTCCATGTGTTGCAAAATTAAAGAGTTTTCATCATGTCTTCTGACTGCTAATTGGTGTTCCTGGATCCATTCTGCTAGTTTTCTGGCTACATAATGGCTGATGCAATCCTTACATTGTATGTTGCAGATGACTCCTGTTTTTCTCTTCTGGGGCTACTAATTTATTACTGGAACCTAATATTAAGTTACATGAGATACATAATATAGCTCCAGAAGACTCTAAAAATACCCAAATGAATCAAAATATGCAACCTGAATATGAAATACACCCAGACGAAAATACTGCATCTCTGCATGAACTTTTATCTATTATCCCAGTTTTGAAACAGGCATGTTATGATTATAAGCAACAACCTCCCACCCAAATTCCTTTTCTGTTTTTTTTAATGATAATGATGATGATGATAGTAATAATGATGATTAACATTATCATCATTAGTATTTCTTGACTGACATCTGTTGGGGGACAATTTTGTATTCTATTTCATAAATAGAACATTGACTAGCTGATTCCAACCTTAGTCCACATATTTATTTAACTGTTCATGTGGATTTATACTTATTTAAAAATTAATGATCAATGTTTTTAATAGATTCAAAGTGAGGTTTTAAAAAATTATATATTTTAATGACAGCTTTCATTAATCTTTTCTGAGATGGGCTCCATTCCTATAATTTCATGGATATATATTTGTTTTGCAAAAATATGGAAGTGGTTTGTCATTGCCTTCTTTCGGTATGCTTTTTCTCCCCTACTTTATCTTGGAGTCATGTTAAAATCTGAATTGTAATTAAAATAAACTAAAGTAAAGTAAACTACCGGTAAACTAAAATTAGCATTAGTTAGTTAGATTTTTAGCCTGCTCTTCAGGGGTGGGTTCCACTTACCTTTGCTACTGGTTTGCAACGGGAGTGCGCGTGGGGCGCTTCTGCACATGCGCAGAGCAACCGTGATGACATCCAGGCTGGTGGGCGGAGCTTCCCACCACCACTACTACAAGTTCGCAAGATCTGGAGCGAACCGGTAAGAACCCACCACTGATGCTCTTACACCAGGAATCATTGTGGTTTATAGGCAGATTGCCTTTCATTATCTCTGTAGCGACAATGATATGAGGTTAATTGAGCTGAGAGAAAGAAATTGACTCTGAGTCATACAAAATGCTTCCATGGCTTTGGGATTCTTTCAATTGTAACTCTGATATATATGTTAATATAACATTTTAAGAATAATATCATATTATCTTTCCTAAGTATAAAAGTCTTATACTAATAGTTCATAAAAGATATTGATAAAATATTGTTCTTTCATCTGAATTCTTATGACTTAATTTGTTGAGTGAAGATTGAGATCGAATTTGGACAAATTATGGTGGATGAATTATAATATAGAACTTGGTTCAAGGTGGCCTAAATTCATCAGATAGATTTGATACACCATTAGAGTGACACATAAACTCCCTGGGTGCTTCAAAAAACTTTATTAACATTGCTGAGAATTGATTTAACACCAATACTGTATGCAATCTCTCACTAGAAGTGATACTTATCCCACCCTCCACTTTTATAAACTGGCAAAAAGTAATATTATCCAAAAAGCCTTTGGAAAGGTTTTGTCAGCATATTAACAATTATGGTTTATTATTTATGTTTTTTTGTTATTGTTTGGGATTATCATGTTGATTTTAATTTTATACCAAGAAAGCTAGACTGTCATAGAACTTATAAACATTTTGAAAGAGAAAGGGAGCTTTAAGATACAGAATTTTACAAACTTGGTGCACTTGTTTTAGTATTCCATTTCCATTCCTTGATCTTCTTTCTAAATGTCAACTGATATAGTTGGGAGATGGTTATCTGTATTATAGCAATAGCAGACTTATATACTGCTTCATAGTGCTTTACAGCCTCTCTAAGTGGTTTACAGAGTCACCTTATTGCCCCCAACAATCTGGGTCCTCATTTTACCGACCTCAGAAGGATGGAAGTCTGAGTTAAACTTGAGCCAGTGGGAATCGAACTGCCAAGTTGCTGGCAGCCAGAAGAATTAGCCTGCAGTATTGCATTCTAATCACTGTGCCACTGAAATAAAAGAGGAATGGACAATGTTATGAATTTAGAAATATTTTATAAATCACCATTCTATTTGAGCTTTCTTTTTTTCTTACAGATGTTTCATTACCTCTTGGGCTGGTTGATTGAAAGAGACAAAGAGAAAAAGACTTCAGTACCTCTCTACCAGTAATCAGCACTCAGATCAGCATATATTTAACTCCAAGGTCAACTTCAGACCAACAATGAAGTAAGTGGTTTTTTAAATTTATCAGGGCAACCTGGTCTACCCAATTATGGGACAGAGCATACTGCTTCACCTTCATCTTTCAACCCCAATCCAGGAGCCTTCACAGGCCATCGCTTTCGCAACAAACTATTTTTGTGTTGAATTTATGTTTTACCAAGAAAAAAATAAAGGGAGACTAGTATAGATCTATTTCAAGCTATTTAGCTCTTATCAGCTAGCCATACCCTTCTGAGATTTGAACCCGGGCTACCTGGTCTAATTGGGTCATAATTGGGTAGACCAAGTTGCCCTGATAAATAAATTTTTTAAAACCCACTTAATTTTCCCCCTGGTATGGCCAACAAAGTGAGGAGAACCTGTGGCTTAGAGGTTAATACATCTACCTAATATACTAATAGCCTGGGTTTGAATCCCAGAAGGATAAAGCTAGCTGATGAGAGCTAAATAGCTTGAAATAGATCTATACTAATCTCTCTTTATTTCTTTGTCGGTAAAACATAAATTCAACACAATCAAGTAAGCAATACATCAATCAAGAAACTGTCAAAGAGCCATTAGTAAACAGCCAATCAAAGAATCCCTAAGACTGTCCCCACCCACACAGACAAGCAAGACACCAGAATATAAACTGACAGCAAATACCACTCTTTACAAGCATTGATGATGTTACCTACGGTAGTTATGGTAATGAATTTTCTGCAAGAAAATAAGCAAGCTCAGAGAGCACCAAGGGTCCCTCATTTCAACCCTGAGCTACAAATATTCTCCTTCATTGGTACCATCTTATTTCTCAGATTGAAAAGTCATTTTTGTCTTGTAAGGTATCAGGAATCTTGAAGGATTTCGCAACATATAAATTCAATAAATAATGAAATATTTATCTGGAACTCATGCAAACTTAATGATTTTCTATGTAAGAGTCGGTAAAAATGCCTATATGCCTAATAGAGCAGCTATTAGTTCTTTATTACAAACTGTAGACTCTTTGATTAGAAATTCAGTTTGTAAAAAGTAAATGATTTATTAAGTCAGAAAATGACAAAATGGTCTTAATTAAATATGTAAAATGATAAAAAAAATCTTTCATAGCTTCTCCTGAATAAATAACAGTCATGAAACTTAATAAATTGATTTTCAAGTAGCTTACACAAAATATATGACAAATATAAACCAATGTAATAAACATAATTAATAGATAGTCAAAAAGCTATCACTTGATAGTAATAACATTTAGTAGGACTTAAATTTTAAGATGATTTTATGCATTTAGTGATCCAACTTATGCTGTCTTTAGTTTTGTGTCATACACTACACATTGACATATGAATCCAGCCAGTTATGGCTAATTCAACAAACAAAAGGTAAACATATCCAAGTTATTGTGATGCATAAATTCATGTAATAACAATTAATAGATGCCAGTTCTAATATAGATTATAAAAACCAATATTTGTGAATATTATATAAATATCCAACTTCAAACTGTATTCACTCGCTTCCTATTGATTTTGATATTTTGATATTGATAATATTTTGTGCTGTCATGGTTTGTTTAACTATGGTTTACTTAATAAACCACAGTAATTATATATGGTTTTTAAAACACAAACAAGTGTGTTCTAAAAACCAACAAGTGCCATACTATGGTAAAAATCATATTATGGCACTTGATATATAAATATACTCTGTTGTCAGAAAGAATAATGGAATCCAAGTAACAACATTAAAAGAACCCTATTGATTTTTTAAAATTCCAGTATTAAAATTCCAGTGCCAAGGTAAATGTTTCTGTCACTGAACAAGTAGCTTATTAAATAAAAGAATCCGTTCTGGGTAGGTTTTATATGAGATAGAGGAAATACTGTAGATTCCATAAAGGATCCTTACTTTAAACTGTAAAACATTTTAAAAAGCATTCTTCCTATTGAAAATTTGTGCTAATAGAGCTATTATATCAGTGCTGCAAAACTAAAATGTCCATTAGGTGGAGATAGTTTACTGTATCTCTTTGCATATATCTACTAGATGATTAGTTATTTTACTAACAGAACTGCTAGCTTTAGTGTGGGAGCAGGGCTTGGCTTTATTTTGTCTGCAGTTACTGCTCTTATTTAAGATATTGTTATGACCAAGTGATGGTAATTCCCTGGATATCCACACTGAGTCTTTAGGGTACAATGTACACTGAAGAACATCATCCTAAAACCTGTTATTTTGTAATGATTTCTTCCCCCTCCAGCTTTCCTCTCAAGAGACTAAAATGTTATATATAGAAATAGATTTCCTTTTTTAGTTATTTTATCAGATAACTTTTATTACACTACATATTTCAAGCTTGGAACAGTAATTTCTATGAGATTTATCTAAGATTAATTAGCCTCCTGTGATTTAAAATACACTGCTCAAGATATATCACAGGATTCTTTGCAAGAAGAAATTGACTAGATTTCTAGATTAGAGCCATTTCCCCACTGGTGACATAGCAATTTCTAGTGATGCTCAAGGACTATTAAGGTCATGTAAAACCTGTTCTCATAATGGTTATATCAACCATCTACAATTCAATGACATTAGAAGATGCTGTAAGTCTCTCCCAGAAAAATGTCCTATGATAAGAGATATTATAGACATTGTAGTGAATGGAACTGTTTATTCAGCTTATGCTTTTTATACGTCAAACTTTTCATTGAACAAACCTGGCTGTTTGCAGTCTAATTTTTCTGCAAATCAGAACATTACAATGAAATAGAATTGTAAATATAGAAAAGAGAAGGGAAAATGCATTTTAACACCAGGCTTTATTGCAACGAGCTGGATTCTGAATTCTATAGTTAGTTATCAGTAGTTATCACATCTCCTTCATAAATGCACAAATATCAAAAAGGAAAAAATGGGAAGGGGAAGGTAGGGAATTGTCAAAAGCCCACTCAACTAATATATTTCATTTATTACAGATCTTGCTTTGGTGTTGCTCAAAATAATTTATTAATAATTATTTTTCTGCCAGGTAATGGCAGAACTCAATTAAGAATGGCAACTTGGTACTTTTTGTAGTACTTCCATATTTGAAGCTTACCTGGTTGGTCATGAAAAAGTTATGATTTACAGATTCAATTATAAATTGACTATTGAAAGGATGACTTTCTAAATCTGCTACTGTCAAGTTACTGTTCAATCAAATCCAGAAAATCTGCTAGCTAACACATTGAAATCATAAAACATAAACTGAAACTATCACATTTGAAATACATGTATACCTTCTTTTATATATTTATTTGAACCTGTAGTGCAGGGGTGTCAAACTCTATTTCATTGAGGACCGTGTTAGAGTTGTGTTTGACATTGGGGCAGCAGGGTGGATGTGGCCAGCTTGATGTCACTCATGTTGGGGACGCCTGTGGAGACCCAAGTGCTCTGCCAGTGAAAATGGGCTCTTGAGCTCCGTTTTTGGCTGCAAATTGCCTCCTGCAACCCTCTGCCAGCAAAAACGGAGCTCAGGAAGGCCACACACAGCCCTCCAGAGCTCCATTTTCACTAGCAGAGGCACGATGGGCCAGTCCTTCTCTGTTTCCAGGGTGGCCCCATGGGCCAGATCTAAGCACCCCGTGGGCCACATTTGGCCCCCAGGTTTTGAGTTTGACACCCCTGCTGTAGTGGATAGTGAAAAAAATCATGCCAAAATGTGAGTAAAGGAGTAAATATGAATCTGAATTGCCAATCCAATCTAAACTTGTACACACAGAAAGTGGATGGGAGCATCAGAGCCTTGAAAGTTAGAAGCAGGAAAGTTCCCCTTTCAGGTGAGCCTTAATAATAAGACATGAACATTCCGTTTTGTCTTTGTTCCTCTTTCATCGAACTGGTTCATAACCAATTCCCAGGGCTCTGGAAAGTAGAGATCTTAGAACTATATAGCAGTCTAATGAGCAGTGCAGCTTCATGTTGTTTAAGTTTTTTGATTATCTGCAATTTGGGGAAATGTTCTTTGTTTTACTTTCTTATCCTGAGTTTTATTTTCTTCTATTCTTGTTCAGATTGAGCATGTCTAACTGGAGAGCAGGTGGCTGAGAGAAATATTTTCAATTAATTTTTCTATTCTCCATTTTGTTTTTCTTTCTCCTGTTGTCTTCCAGCCTCGAAGTAGTTCCTTAATGTAGACATACATAATACCATAAAAGACTTTCATTAACTCATCACTCTCACTCTGATAAAGAGTTTGCCAAAAAAAGGAAGTGCAGAAAGTTAGCACCTACCCCTCCTACAAGAATGAAATATTTTAGGAAATATTAAAAAGGCAGAATATTATATTCCCCTAAAAGAGAAAGAGCTTCAGCTCCCTGTCCCCAGCAGATATTTGGTGCCCATTGAGAAGGACTGGGCCAGCCTATATACAAAACAAAAGACCTCCAGCTCTAGGGTGATTAGATTAAGACATGACACTCCAGGACATAATAGGATTATCTAGCAGCAGGGTTCACTGTATTGTGAAATCACCTGGGACATTACATCACCATCCAAGCTTCAACCAAACTTGATTCGGACAAACTCCCACTTGGCCCCATGGGAGTCTGACTACAGCCAATAGAATACATTTCTTGCACAGGAACAAGAAGCTCAAGGGCAAGGCCCAAGAGGGGATATAAATAACCCTTACTCTCCAGTCCATGTGGTCAGCTGCCCAGGACTTCAAACCCATGTAGTCCTGTTCATCAATAAACCATCTTTCCAATCAGCCTCCATGTTTCCAGTGTCTTTCTCTCCACTTGGAACTGAACCAGATGGATTTTGCTTCCAATGGAAGGAAGGAAGGAAGGAAGGAAGGAAGGAAGGAAGGAAGGAAGGAAGGAAGGAAGGAAGGAAGGAAGAAATTATTGAAATTACATAATGTCCTTTAATTTCATAGTTATTCAATTTTTAGATTACATTGTCCAATTGTGCATCAGGAGAAATAAGACATTTTAAATCACTACCTTCAGCATTTTGGATCATTTTTAATTTGTTTGTTTGTTTGTTTGTTTGTTTTGTAAAACAAATCAGTTAATTAAACAAGCAAAACATTCAGAAAAAAATCCAAACAGAAAAGCATTTGCCGAAGTTGCCGCTGTAGTTTTACTTACTGAGCTGGTGAGGATGGTTGAAAAAATGTGGAATAGTATCTTTTCCCTTTGACGTTTTTATTTCACGAGGGGCTGAAAGTGAATTGCCATGCAGCTTTCCTGCTTCTATCAAGGATCTGCAATCTTGCATTTTAATTCCCATTGCCCCAGCCTGGAAAAATATGACTGTCTTGTCAGAATGTGACTTCCACCTGCAAATGATTGATTAAATCCTGTTAAAGTGTGCGTGAACAAACATTGGTCTTGAACTTCCCCAACCTTTGAATGGGACTCTCACTATTTATTTATTCATTTAATTTCATCTGTATCTTGTCCTTCTTTCAAGAGTCAAAGCAGGTCATGCATAGTCTTGTTCTCTCCTTATCATATCCCACAACAACAATTCTTGGTTGTGCTGAAAGGGAGCACAGGTAGTTCTCGACTTGCAACCATTCGTTTAGCGACCGACGTTACAACGGCACTGCAAAAAGTGACTTATGACCAGTTCTCACACATATGATCGTTGTGATCAAAATTCAGACGCTTTGATATAGGAGAATTAATACCGATTGAAACTTGGGAAAAGATTTGGGTTAGAAATGTAAAATTTACGCAAGCCCAAAATTTAAGAGAGAACTTTTAT
>JANHFK010000231.1:28489-49428 GCA_036250565.1 Sibynophis collaris
ATAATTTTATCCAGGGGAACAGTCTAATTTAATTGATTTTAGTGTGTCTTAACTTTTGTAATTTTGTGTTTTTTAAATTGACTGTGAACCGCCCCGAGTCCTCTCCAGGAAAGGGGCGGTATAGAAATTTAATAAAATTAAATTAAATATGTCTCAGTGAGATCCTGTGCTAAGTGGGTAGGGGTAGTTCTTGAGACGAGAGCAACCAAGAAAAAAGCAGTTGTTCGCTTCTTCTTCCTTCCCTGTTTCTTTTCAACTGTTTTCTAGGTCTCTTATCTTGCTATTTATAACAAAGATTTAGAATTCTTCCTGGACCAGCAGGGGTCACCCACCAAAAGGTCAGACCGCTAAAGAAAAGGAAATATCATTTGCCTTTTCTTTGGTAAATTAGTGGCTGATAGGATTTCTATGGAGGAAGGTGGCTGGTGGCAGCAGATCTGGTTTGGCTGCTTCAGGAGTTGCCTGGAGAATATAAAAAGGTTGTTAAAAGAGGGTTTGGAGACTCACTCCCTGTGGGAACCAGCAGGAGCTTAAGCCACTACATCACCTGTTTTCACCCAATTACAAAGGATGTATAAGTAAATTCAAATAATGACACTTAAAAGGCATTTTTTCAGTACTGAAATACAATTTCTTTTTACTACTGGTTCTGTGGGCTAGGTGGGTGTGGTGTGGCTTAGTGGGCGTGGCTTGGTGGGCGTGGCAGGGGAAGGATACTGCAAAATCTCCATTCTCCTGGGGGACGGATATTGCAAAATCTCCATTCCCTCCCCACTCTGGGGCCAGCCAGAGGTGGTATTTGCAGGTTCTCCAAACTACTCAAAATTTCCGCTACCAGTTCTCCAAACTGCTCAAAATTTCCGCTAAATTTCTGGAGAAATTTTCTTCCTTCAGAACCTGTCAGAACTTGCTGGATTTCACCCCTGCATTTTTCCCCCTTGAAAGGATTGGTCCCCTTTTGGGCCAAAACATTGATACAGCCTTTTCCAACCTATGCCCTGATTACTGTACATCGGAGTACAAGTCAACTATCAATCACTATGATTAAGAGCCTCTCCTTCTTGCCAAGTAAGAAAATAAAAACAGAGTAGTTTAGTGTCACTCTTTAATAGAAAACAGTTCCCCATCTGGTTGTTCATGTAGACCAGAGATAAAGAGAATGGAAGCTTTAACTTTGCCCATCAGCTGATAACCTACTTGACCAAGCAGTCTTCTCCGCTATGGTGAGATGTAGTTTACTGATGTAACATTTGCACAGGTGAAGTGACAGAAGCATATGTAAATGACCACGATGACAATAACAACAACAGCACAGAAGAAAAGCAAATTCCTTAAAGTAACAGAAGAGCAATCAGAAAACAGAAGGATGTTTATAATCTAGACTTAACCATGAACAGTTACTCATCCAATAACAAACAACGTGAAACGCCCTTTTAGGTTGTAAATAGTTCAGTTTGCTAATAAAAATGGTAGCTTCTTTAGGATCACTTGAGTTTATTGACCTGGGGGTTTTGCCATCTCCAAATCTCAGGCAAATTTGGAATGGTTGGCACTAAATGAAGAGAAATAATTTTAGAAACCCTATACCTACAGTATACTATAAGAGTCTAATCCAGGGGTGAAATCCAGCAGGTTCTGGAGAACCGGTAGCGGGAAATTTTGAGTAGCTTAGAGAACCGGCAAATACCCAGAGTGGGGCCCGAGAGTGGGGTGAGAATGGAGATTTTGCAATATCCTCCCCCAGGAGTGGGGAGGGAATGGAGATTTTGCAGTATCTTTGCCCTACCACACCCACCAAGCCTTGCCCACCAAGCCACACCATGCCCACCAAGCCACACCCACAGAACCGATAGTAAAAAAAAAATGGATTTCACCATTGGTTTAATCCAGTCTACTGCTAAGGAAAGAAGTCCTGGAGTACTAATTGAGAAAGTGAAGAGCTTGAACACCTGGTGTTTCACATATTATACATCATAATATGGAGGTTATTTGAACTGACTTGGCAGTTTATATGCATGGAGAATTTTTGCAAGATGCTGCATATGTTTACTATATTATGGATTTTTGTGGCACAAGGACATCTACTCTATCCCCCATTATGGCAACTTTCCAGGTTCCTGCATGCAACATGGCAGCCATATTTCTGGTGAAGCAAAACCTCTATTGCCACTGTATGTTTCTGTTCCCTAGCAAGTTCTGTCTCAAAAGGATTACTGCTTTCTCACAAATAATTATTATGCATTAAAATGTATGATACATATTTAAATATGTATTTGGTAGCTCAAGCAAATACTTAGGTGAATATGCATGTTAAAAAAAATACATATTTAACTAATAGTATAATTAATTGGGTAAAACTACTTATTACTTAGGGGAGTGATTCATCCTCAAAAGTGTTTTAATTACTGGGGCTAGAAAGAGAGAAATGGGAGTAATAAGGCTTTTTCAAACAATATAAAATATTGCAATTACAAATGATGAGAATTGATATATTTATACCTGAAATCTTTGGATACTGTTTGGAAATCCTTACTATCCCAACACACACACACACTTCATCATTTTAATGTCATATTTTAGCAAACCCAAATCAATCCAGACAATGCATCTAATTCCATGGTATTTGTTCCAAATGACCAGATTTTGCCTTTCCAAAGGAGGGGTTTGTTCTTGGTCAGTGGTACCAGTCAGTTTCCCATACCTACTGGTGGAATGCTATATATGGCACTTGGCTTGCCAATATTTGTTTGATTGGGCAATGTACAAATAATGTACAACCCTACTTTGGACACAATATGTATGCAAAGATACTAGAGAAGGTTCTAATGTTGAGAAAGACGGGAGGAAAGAGAAGAGGATAACCAGAGGCAAGGTGGATGGATTGAATCATAGTAGCAATGAGTGCACCTGTGGAATTGCTGAAGGTTAGGAACAGTTTATCATGGAGAAAAATGTTTCTGGTCATTAAGAGTCATCAACTTGTTGCCAAGAAATCAATCAATTAAAAATGTCCAGGTGGACTTATAAACTCCAAAATGTCCAAGAGTATATCAATTTCCCAAAACAGAATCAATAATAGGAGAATAGGAAGGTACCAGAAAAAAAAAGCTCTTTTGCTTTGGTCAATTTTAAAACCATTGTTCTTTGTTTGTATTCTCTATCGGGCCATCTACTGTATCACTTGATCTCTGGACATTATTTTTATGATAAGTTGTTCTGAGGTTGGGGGACTGAAAGAGAAATAGTAAATAGTGATTCAGGCAGACCAAGTGCATGAGATTATTATCATACAATATACATGCAGGGATGACAGAGAAGAATGGGGCATCTTTGGGATCTGGAACCCAAGAAATGAGAACAGTTTTGATGCATCTGGACAACAAAGACCCAGAAATAATTTTCATGCTGGGCTAAGTTAACCACAAAATCAAGAGTTGATCTAGCTAAAAAGTCATTCAAATGAATGTTAAAAAGATGAATAGAAATATGTAACCTAAACAGGTTGCAGAATGCTATGTACATTTATCTTAGTGTATGTACAGTATCAGCTTACTATGTATTTAAATAGCATTCTTGATAGCTACACTAATACAAAGAGCTATCAACTATAGAAAACTGAAGCGCTAATGGCAGGAAAAATTACCTATTTTTTCCAAATTTCAAAAAGTGACTGCCTACATTTTACCAGAAATTGGAACTTCCTTATACACTGTTACTTATAGACAATTCATGACATTTTACAAACCAGAGTCTCAAATATAAACATCAGGCAGTTCTTATTGTGTTGTATTCTGGTCATGCAGGACCAGCCAAAAGTCAAAATCTTGCCTGCTGTCTGTTTCCATAGTGGCCTGTTGGACAATCCAGGGAAATCCATAAACAGTGGTGGGTTCCACTTACCTTCGCTATCGGTTCGCAACGGAAGCGCGCATGTGCTTTGCTCGTGTGTGGCACTTTTGCGCATGCGCAGAGCATCTGTGATGACATCACAGGTGGGTGGGCGGAGCCTCCCATTGCCGCTACTACCGGTTCGCAAGATCCAAAGCGAACCGGTAGAAACCCACCAATCCCTTGGTACTGAATGTAATATATACCCATCCTGAAGTCACATTATTGAGGACTCTATGAAGGTATAGAAGGCTTTCGAATTAGAACTGTCTGGCCTTGCCAAAGTTCAATCCCAAGTACGTATATCTTGGGCCTCTACAATCTCTTGCTGCAACTCTGCATATGACACAATTGAATGATTCAGTTACATCAAGCAGGCAACTTATCCAGGTACTGTATATTGCAATAGCATGTCTGATTATTAGCTACAAATAGGTCTGAATCCAGGGAATGGCAATCACTTCCACAGCTTATTCTTGTGGGCCTCCAGAGGCATTTGGCTAGACATTGTTGAACACATAATATTGACAAGATAGGCATTTGACTAAACACCCCACTTACAGTTTTTCTATTTCTCAAGAGACACTTACATAGTTCCCAAAGAATGATTTATGTAGCCTCATCAATCATATACAGCCTCTTGAATGAAATCATGAAATCTCATATAAAATGACAACGTGCATGCAAAGATCAAACTGGCAGCACAACTACATCATTGGAAAGGCTGGATCCAAAGACCGCCATTGTTTAAACTTGCATCCTAGAGATGGGTCACTGCTAATACCATAGTAACGAGGTTTAGCTATGTATCGTCCTTGCCTGTTCTCCTGCACTTCTAAAACAAGCACAGTTAGTGCTTGTTTTAGAAGCAAACAAGAAAAGTTAAAGGCGACAAAACAGCTTCCCTCACATGCTAGTGTGGCTCTCCATCTTGGTGGTTTTCCAGAAAGGACACAGAAAGAAAAGGTGTAGTGACATTGACAAGGAGAAAGTGCACCATTAGATAGACAGACAGACTGACAGACGTCACTGGGGAAACTTCCACCTAAAAACCTTGAAAACAGAATTGTTTGAAGGCAGCATTAAATATTTCATTGTTTCACCAAAAACACTGCAGACAAATTTGATGCTAAATATCTCCCTAATTATAACAAGCATATTCTACCAGAAGCCTCTACCATTATGCCACTGAAACTAATGAAATGCAGGCAGTCCTCACATCTTTTGTACAAGAGTCACTCGCAATGAATTGTTGTCATTGTCCAACAATCAATTTGATTGATTTTTCCTTGTACAATCCTGTTTTGGCTAAGGTCAGAGTGTCCTGCACTGGTTAGACACACCTTGTCTAGAGATACTTAGCAACCAACAGTAGTGATGGAGGGCAACGATGTCAGATCCCCTGAAGGAATTAACCCTTACATCATTTTATAATTGTTTTGTCTCCAACACTGTGGGCAGAAAATTGGAACAATTCTACAAAACCAGGGACAGCAGTTGATACAAATTTATGTCCTCTCCAAAATATAGACGGCACTGCTCAGGCAGAAGAGTCAAGAAGGAAGGTTAGTTGTGATGGCTAAAAAATTAGTCCAGGAGGAAGGAAGGTACTTCCAACCCCAACTCCAAGGGAGAAATCATAAAGGAGCACAAGCAATCAGAGTTGTGAAAGACGTTTCAGAGTAGCTGCTCTTTAGCTCTGGTTAAAAAGCACTAAAGTAGTAAGAAGGCAGACAACTGTCAACCACAAAATGCATCTCAAATAGTTCTGAGTGCAGTCCAGGCCATTAATACCTGCTACAACTGTTTCTAAAAATTAAAAAGCTTTATTTAAAAAAAAATAGCTAAAAGAAAAGAGTTTAATCATTTTAGAAGACTATACCTTAAGGGTATCGTTTCAGAAATACAGGCAGAGATTAAAGGGGATTTGTGAGATGGTGTTTATTCCCAATTTAGGTACTTTCCATAAATTAATTATAGAAGCAAACCAAAAACAAGGGAGAAATACACTGGGAAATTCTCAATGTGCTAGTCATTTTCATACACTAATATTCATGCCATCTGCCTGGAGGGGGGTGTCTCTTTTTTCTCAAAACACTCATTGTTAATTCCAGGTTGTTTTCGTCTGTGGATTTGATCTCTCAACCTTTGTCATTCTATAGCAGGCAGATATCCCACATTATCGCCAGTTTATTCAATGTGCCAAGGGTTTGTTCAAATGACACTGTTACACGACAAACAATTTTTAAGTGAAGTTTCTCACAAAGATATTTCCTTACTTTTCTGATTCCAGAGATCAGTTTTTCCCTCTGAAGAACAAAGTTCTGGTCTTCTAGGCCTGAATCAGACAGCTGTAACATTAAACTAATTTTCTCAAGTCTAAAGCTACAACTTGTTGGTTAGATTAAGTCATTGCTAATTGTAAAAGAGACCCACAATATTATATGCAACAGTTTGATCTTATTATTTCAATAAACTATAATTTAAAGTAGCAACCATTTCATTTCTAACAATAAACAATGGTACATTTCACCAAAAGTATATTATTCTTTTCCATCTCTTCTCTTCCACTTAGATGCTGCCTTTCAACCTGCTTCTTACTCGTATTTACAGTGCCTTATGTGAGATTGTGCAATGTCACCTGTAAAAGCATTGCTCTCTTGTTAACTTAATTTTGAATATGTCCCAAATGAAGTATAGTTGGGCAAATTTCACAGAGGATGAAAAATTGGATAAAGTGCTGCATTAAATAATTATTGTTGTTGTCGTCCTCATCATTGTCATTATCACAATTCAAATCACAACTGCCAGTTCTTTAGCGGGTGTTGGCCTTCATACGCATCACATTCTTCCCAAGAACTTAGCATGTCATAATATATTGGTGTAGTTAGTATATGTGTGGATCCAAGCAATGTGGCCTTTTGTAATTAACAGATGAAAACTTTGTTTCCTTAGGGAAAAAATCATATTTTTATGTTGTCCATATTTGATGTTATCCAACTGTAAAATGCACAGATAGTTGTAAGTTTCATCCTGATGGCTCTGATGGTTTGGTCATTTGGCCTTTCAAGGCCATTACTGTTCATGATTTTACCCCAATTTGTTGCTACTGTAGATCATTTCTCTAGGCGAAATTCTATATCTGTGTTAAAAATTCTTACAGTGTTTGTCAATGACTGGATTTTGATTCCTGGGTTTCCATAAAGTTTCATATCCTCCATATAAAGCACATGTGACATTTCACTAGCATTTTTTTGTTGTTGTTTGGTAGCTAAGATTTGTTTTCTTCAAAATTACTGGAAGTGGGATCATAGCAATGACAAATGATAAAGGTCGTAATAAACCACTATGGAAGATGACATTTCTAATCTTGATAAGCCCATAGATTTCATTTCCAACCACCAATTCCATCTTCCATTGCGTCATTATTTTTCTATAAACTTTGTCGTGTTTTATTGACATCGGTTGTTTCCAAACATTTGATGATCCACCTATGTGGTAATGAATGAAACACTTCTTTAATAATCAATCCAGACCATATATAAGTTAGTTTTTCAGCTTTTGCAATTTTCAAAAACTATTTTATCAGGATCTTTGCACTTCTGCTTTTCTTTCTATCTCTTTTCTGTTCTACTGGAAAGATGTTGTTTTCTTCCAAAATAATCTTGGATGTTATCTGCTATTATGCCTGTGAGAACTTTAAATATTATAGGCAAGTATGTTATTGACCTATATTTTCTGGTGTTGTCCCTTTCACTAGCTCTTTTTGAATAAGATATGTTTTGCCAGTTATTAACCAGTCACTGATACCCCCTTTATACAATACTTCATTAAGCTGTTTAGCTATAATTGGATGTAAACAATTTGAGATAAAAACCATGTTTCAGGAGATGTCCAGTTTTTAACCATTTTCACTCAATTTTAACCATTTCTGCTGTTATTAGTTATTCCAGTTAATTTTTACTAAATACATCTTCAAATTCTTTTATCCAACCAGCATCTGATCTTAATTTCTTTGTCTTGGCCTGCAGTGTGATCTTCCACTTTGAGATTGAATGTAATTTTGCTTTTGATTTTCTAATTTTGATACATGAGTTTTTTCTGTAACCATCACTGCTGTACTGAAGGCAAACCAATTGGTTTGTTCGATAGATTTTTTTAAAAATCCTTGTAAACATTTTATTCACGTCCTTCATTATATGTGCCAATTTTTTTAGTAGCACTACTTTCAGTGCTGGCAGTCTTTGTCTTTCTGTTGGTAAATCTTCATATGGTATACTTTTCTTTTTTAATTATTATTGTCAGGGGAGTCAATTAATAGCAATAGTAATAGCACTTACACTTACCGGTATATACCACTTTACAGTGCTTTACAGCCCTCTCTGTTTACAGAGTCAGCATATTGCCCCCAACAATCTGGGTCCCCACCTCAGAAAGATGGAAGGCTGAGTCAACCTTGAGCCTGGTGAGATTCAATCTGCCAAATTGCAGGCAGCCAACAGTCAGCAGAAGTAGCCTGCAGTACTGCACTCCAACCACTGCGCCACTGCAGCTCTTGGTTTCAGTGCTGGCCTGTACCAACTCTTTAGTTATTATTTCTCCTAAGTTATCATTTGTGTAGTTCGTATCAGAGGTTTCCTTTATATTCGCAGTTGTTGTTATCGGAGTTTCTTCTACACTTCTATTAGGGTTTTGGGCTCTTCCTTTTTCACAATTTTTCTCAAACTCTTCCAGTTCTACATCCCCAAATATATTGTTTCTGGTAAATAATCTCCTTTGATCTGCTAATGTTTGAGTTTGGATGAATTATTTTCCAATGTTTAAACATTCACTTTCTGTATCCTCCTTTTGTTGGTTCCAATCTATAATACAAATAACTTACAACAGTTCATTTAGTGACTGTTCGAAGTTACACCACCACTGAAAAAAGTGACTGATGACCATTTTTCACATTTACGACCTTTGCAGCATCTCCAGATCACATGATCAAAATTCAGACACTTGGCAATTGATTCATATTTATGATGGTTGCACAGTCCCAGGATCTTATGATCTCCTGTTGCAACCTTCTGATGAGCCAATGGGAAAGCCAGATTCACTTAGCCACTGTGTTACTAACTGAAGAATTGCAGTGATTCACTTAACAATGGTGGCAAGAAAGGTCATAAAATGGAGCAAAATCCATGTAACAAATGTCTCACTTTGCAACAGGAAATTTGGGCTGAATTATGGTCGTACCTTGAGGACTACCTGTAGCAGGCCATAGTGGTCCAATTTTAAAGTATAGTTTTATACAAGTATACTAGAGTGCAGTACTGCAGGCTACTTCTGCTGATCATCAGCTGCCCGCAGTTTGGCAGATTGAATCTCACCAGGCTCCAGATTGACTCAGCCTTCCGAGGTCGGTAAAATGAGGACCCAGATTATTGGGGCCAATATGCTGACACTGTAAACCACTTAGAGAGGGGTGTAAAAGCACTGTGAAGTGGTATATAAGTCTAAGTTCTATTGCTATACAGTATACTTTTGTCCGGTCTGTGGTTATTGTACTTCCAGTACTTCTGCAGAACTAGGTCCTGGTTGCCCAGCTATAACTCCTGAGCCTCATTGCTCCCTTGTCAACAAATGCTCAGGAATTGTAACATCTGATGGGGTCCTTGCTGAAGAACAGAATGCTAGATTCGGTATTTACTTAGTACAAGTCAGCAGTCCTATAGGTAATTCTCCACTTATGACCAGTCACTTAGTGACCATTCAAAGTTATGATGCCTTCTCCAGGATTATTTAGGATCTGGATTTGAAGTTTTGATGCCCTCCTCATGGTCATGTGATCACATTTTGGGCATTTGGCAACTGTCCTGTGTTTGCAACTATTTGATTTATGACTTTTTTTAGCCCCAAATCAGCCTTTACTTCCAATTTCTGGCCAAAAAAACCCGCATTAACTGCAAAGAATTCATTTGACAACCATTGGATTTCGTTAACATTGGATTTCGTTAACAACCACAACAATTGACTTAACAATTGCAACAACAACAAAAAAAAAGACCATAAAACCGGGCATAGTTATCATATGGTAAGCTGCTTAATGACTGGCCTGACTTATAAATGTAATTTAATAATCTTAAATCGAGGACTACCTCTACATCGCTCAACTCTTCCATAAAAGGAGGCATTAAGCAGGGGTGAAATCTATTTACTTTCCCTATTGGTTTAGAAGTGCGTGCTTTGCGTGCTTTGCGCGCGCGCCATCATCACACCCGATTTTTGACACTCTGCGCATGCGCAGAAAGCTTTGCACATGCGCAGAGGTTAAAAAACCAGGAAGTAACGATGTCTGGGTGGGTGGGCGGAGCCTCACGCTGCGCCGCTACCAGTTTGCCGAAACACGCACCAGCACTGCTACCAGCATGTGTGAGCCAGACAGAACTGGCAGGATTTCCCCGCTGATTTTAAGGATGTAAGAATCCCTGTCCTGTCCTGTCCTGTTCTTTGATTCGTGGAGTCTGTGACTTGGGAAGCAGTTGGTTGTTCTAGTAGCGGATGAAATATGAGAAGGAAGGCAGAGCCTGGCATTTCTCCATGCAGCAGCCACTCCATGAGATAAGCACAAAGATGTCACAATGGAGGATATGCACTCCTGACATAAATCCTTTTCTTGATCGAGAGAAAGATAATCAACTTTTTAAAACAATTATTAAAACTAAAAGGCTTAAGTCTGCATAATCTGACAATGTGCAGAACTGTGGAATAAGTGATGGATAAGCGATAAAATGGAAAATCCTTTCAGGACGCTTCAGTCTCATTAGATAAGCCGATCCCACACATAATCTAATGTGTGATTTGTGGAAGGAGTAGGAGGTGTAATACCCAAGTGTCTGAATGTATTAAAGCTGCAGGACATGTCAGACTCTTGATAGACCTGAGGTTCAAAGCTTGGGCCCATTCTCCAAGGCTCATCCCAAGAGAGTGGGTGCCCCTCTGCCACTTATCATCTGGAGAGCCACTAGTCCCCTTCCCAGGAATATGGAAATGAGGGCAGTTACCATTCATATGAATGTTTTATTGGCAACGAAGCTGGAAAACAGACCATTAATGGTAGTTAATTGTATGTCGCCCATCTCGCCTGAGGTGACTCAACTATTCTAGATAATATCCTTAATTAGGCAGGCCCTTTCTAGCTATGTTAGGATGCCAACTCCCAAACCTTAGTTGAGTTTGTCCCCAACACATTGGAAAACAACAGGTTGGGGAAGACTGCCATTCATTCATTCATTCATTCATTCATTCATTCAATCAATCAATCAATCAATCAATCAATCAATCAATTTATGAATGTACAAATTGTGAATCTCAATTAGATTATGCTCAGCAGTGTCCAAAAGCAACAGCCACATGTATGGTGGCATACCGTAATGTACGTATCAGAAAAACAGTATAAAATTACTGTAAAAAGTATCATTGTCATAATATCCCTGGCACTTGGAGATCTATAGCACTCAAGTACCAAAGCCAAAAATTCCATTTTATACACGAATTCAAGTTAAAGTATGGCCAACTGTATATTATATATTCGTGCCTAACAATGTAGTTCCCTTCTTAGAAGCACACCCTACATCATAGACATATTCTGAAAATACAGGGCTGTATGAAGTTGTATTGTTGTTGCTTAGTTTTTATTGTTCGTGGTGATCTTCCCAATTTAATTGCTATCTATAGAACACAACAAATACAACCAGCTTGTAAAAACTGGGGGTGTCTATTGATCATACCACCCTTTGAAGCTGGCTGGCAGAATAATACTTTTTCTGGTGGACACAATCCAGATAAGCATCCTGTCTGAATTAGTTGATCTCCCACTGTTGTTGTTGTCAGGAAGCTTTTGCGCTGCAAAGGTCTCATGATATTCTGGTAGTGCAAGAGTCCTGACATGTATATGGTTTTGTTCATTTACATTTTGCTTTAATGACAAGCTGTCTGACCAGCTGCTGAGTGGGAGCCTCATTGTTCTCTTAATCTAGAGAAAGAATAGGGGGATTCTCACAAGAATAGAGCATGCTTTATGGCCCTCAGATCTCCTGCATGCCTCCTTCCTCCCCACCCCCCACCTTGTGATTTAGTGTGACTCCTCCCTTAGCCTGGGTTAATTTTATTGTGTAATAGTTGATTCTCCAGAAGAAGAAAACAATGTGATTGGCAGGGAAGAATAATGGCAACATGCCAAGCTGAAAAGCTCCAAGGGACAAAAAAGGAGGAAATGGATTTTCTGGGGTTGGAGGGAATATAGTAAGTTCTGAAAAATTAGAGGCCATCTACTACAACCATGAACGGGACTCCAAGAGGCTATATGCATTTAGAGACATACACAGCCTTCAGGATAGAAGCTATTTTGTTGAACTATCTTCAGGCAAGCTTTCGTCAGCCTCTGCTGATCTCCTAGCGTTTATGTCAGAAAAGCCGCTATCTCAGGATTGAGGGCAACCCATTCCCCTTTTCAGGAATGATTTTGGCCATTTGTCCTCAGCAGCGAGGTCTCCTATATAGACACTGTGTGAAGGATGAGGTTTCTCTAAATACAGAACATCCAGATGTGGTCCTCAGCAACAGGGAAATCTTCTCTTTGCAAAAAAAAAAAAAAAAAAAGGCTTTTTGCACATGGACATCTTGTTCTTTAGTGCAGCCTTACCCAGTTTGTGTCTTCCAGATTGTTAGATTGCAGCTTAACCAGCACGAACCTCAGTTATGATGGCAATTGTCCAACACAGGGATGTCAAACTCAAGGCCCGCGGGCCAAATCTGGCCCATGGAGTGCTTAGATCTGGCCCACAGGCCCTCCCTGTGGATCAGCCCGCGGTGCCTCTGCCAGCCAAAACGGAGCTCGTTTGCGTGCATGCAGCCCTCCCAGGCTCTGTTTTCGCAGAGGGCTGCAGGAGGCTGTTGCAGCCGAAAACGGAGCCCAGGAGCCCATGTTGGCTGGCACAGCCCTTGGGCCATCAGAGGCACCCCCGACATGAGTGATGTCATGCTGGCCATGTCCCCCTTGGCTATGCCCCCCCCCTCGAGGTCAAACACAACCCTGATGCGGCCCTCAATGAAATCGAGTTTGACACATCTAGAGGAAAGGTTATTTTTGCTCTTTTGCATGCTTTTTGAGGGAGAGAAATTTCACCTGTATTTTCAGCCTCGCCGCTGTTCCCCACCTCTTCAGTTGTTTCTTGCCCACAAAAGATGGGCATCAGTTGTTGTAAAATAAGTCTTCCTCCAGTAGCATTAGAGGAGTGAGAAGAGCAATGGATTTGCCTTCTAGAGGTTCCGGCAGCAGCAGTGTCTAGGGTAGATAATGAATGTGGAAAATCACTGAGCGTCGGTCAAGAGGGCTGGAGCAGCTCTTTCCTTGCCTCTTGGCACATGATGAATCCTATCAACTGGAACCTGTGTTAAACATAGCTTTTTCTAATTAATTACATATTGCTCTGTGTCTCTCCAAAGCTTTTAGCCATGCCGCCAGGCCTGTAGACACCAGTCTGACATTAGCGGTGATGTTAGTGCTGCTGTTCTGCTCATTGTGGAACATGAATGTCACTGAGAGATAAGCAATCTTTTTTTAATGTGACCTTTTTTTTTCTTTTTTTTTTTAGCTAACTTGGCATTTGCTAAAGGAAAGCCGTTTCATTAAAATTATCTGTATTTTTTTTACTGAGCATTGGGCAATCTGCAGGGACGATCTCCAATATATTTGCATTTGGAGAATGGACACATTCCCAGAAATAATAATAAAAATAAAAATAAAAATAATAATTATCAACACCTTATCAATCTTGGCACTTTTTAGTTTCCATTTTCTTTGTGCATAGAAAGTGGCTTCAGCTAACGTTTTCTTGCAGAAGAACTTTCAAAGAGACAACGCTCATTGAAACACAAAAGTCTCAGGGTTTTCAACACCATTCAAGCAGGTGCTTGCAAACCTTGAACCAGCTTCCCCCATAGTAGTTAAATAAAACAAATGCATCGTGGTTACTTAGCTGTACCCCCTATTACTGTATATCTGTGTTTAGGTACAAGGGGCTTCGTTGTCCGAAAGTAGACACCGTGTGCCTTTTGCCCCAACCAGAATCCCAGAATCTCCCAGAGATTCTCACAATAAGGAATCCGGATCCTAAATGCTATAAATAATAAGAGCTTTTTCAATATTGGACTTTGAATAAGGAACCTCTTCCAGTCCAGACGATATTTGACTCCGACTTCTATCGGAGTCAGGGATGGTGGAAAAGGCCAGCCAGCTGCGTTTAGAGAGTTCCAAGTTGCCCAACATAGATTAGACAAATTAGGTTTATTTATTTATTTAGTTTTATTTGTCCAGTATATATTAGATAATATATATAAGTATAGGCATGAATTGAATACATAATATGAATATGAATACAATTGATGAGAACATTAAGACAGGGACAGTAGGCACGGTGGAGCTGTTATGCATGCCCCTAAAGTTGCCTCTCTAGCCAAACTTTCTATTCCTCGAAGTAGCCAAACAGATACTTCTGGAGAGTTTAAAAGCAGGGCAATGTTCAGAAATCTTGCCCTTGAACGTAGAACCTTTGACTGAAATTCAGCCAATAGTGTGACTAGAATGACCAACCTTGTTTTATCTTCAAAGTTATCCAATGTAATTTTTCCATCCTCCTCCTATATGGATGTTTTTTTTCCCTGAGAGTGCTAAGTTCACCTTTCTGGGATAAATATTGTATGGATAATACTGGCAGAGGAATCTGTGGTGTCCGATCGCACATCTTAGTGCAGGGAGTGAAGAACGTCTCCACAGCTGGGGAAAGATTTGGGGGGGGCAGATATTTTTTTGCATGGCTCAGGGCGGTATTGGATGGAGCAGTGAACTGATGACATCAACTTCAACTCCAATGAGCAGTGCATGAGAAAGATGCTTATGTTCACCTTGTTCCTTCTGTTGGGTGTCATTATTCATGAGCAGGCATTACCTGCTCACCTCCTGCAACATGAGGTCCCAGCATTTAGAAAATGCTTCTGCACTCCCAAGGGTATATACAGGTAGTCCTCACTTAGCAACCCTAATAGGGAACAGAATTTTCATCCCTAAGTGAAAAAGTTGGTAAGCAAAACATCACATAACTGTACCACTTAGCAACAGCAGTCCCAGTTGCAGTCAATAGACAAGGACCTCACACTTCTCCTGTCCTGCTGCATTCACCTCCATTTCAACTCCCCCCATCTTCCTATCTCTCTCCATCTCTGCTTGTATGGCCACACTGAATTCTTCCACTACTGCCTACCTCTGCTGCCTCTTTACTGTCTTTTTCTTCCCATTGCTGACGGGGCACATCCAGCCAAGGCAGTTGCTGACCATTCATGAGGCCATATGAGGCTTCCTTGATGTCTTACATGGTCTTCACAAAGCTGCACAAGGCCTCCATGAAGGGCCAGCAGCTTCGCACATCTCAGCAGCAGCAGTAAGAAGGAGACAGCAGGGGAAAGCATTAGCGATGGAGTGCAGGACAACCAAAAGGACAGAGATGGAGTGAAGATAGGCGAGTGGTTTGCGTTGGTGGTTGATGTGGATAGACTGCCCACTGCTTGAATTTGCAATGGCCATAACTTTGAAGACTGGTTGTAACTACCATTTGTTTGGCACTATGTAACTTCAAAAGATTGCTGAACAAATGGTCATTAAGTGAAGACTACCTCTACTATGTAAAGACGCTTACCAAAACACAGCACATCTCTTGGTAAAACTACGTTAAATGCTACTAATATGGAGAGCTTGGTTTTCAGTGGCTGGACTGGACTAGACTAGACTAGACTAGACTAGACTAGACTAGACTAGACTAGACTAGACTAGACTAGACTAGACTAGACTAGAATAGAATAGAACTACAGAGTTGGAAGGGACCTTGGAGGTCTTCTAGTCCAATCCCCTGCTTAGGCAGGAAACCCTATACCATTTCAGACAAATGATTGTCCAATTTCTTCTTTAAAACTTGTGAATGTTCCAAGTGTTGGAACATTCGCAACTTCTGGAGGCAACTTGTTCCACTGATTAATTGTTTTAACTGTTAGGAAATTTCTCCTTAGTTCTAAGTTGCTTCTCTCCTTGATTAGTTTCCACCGATTGCTTCTTGTCCTACCCTCAGGTGCTTTGACTCCTTCTTCTTTGTGGCAGCCCCTGAGATAGTGGAACACTGCTATCATGTCACCCCTGGTCTTTCTTTTCATTAAACTAGACGTACCCAATTCCTGCAACTAAAAAATTAAAGACTGGTGGGGGAAGGAAAATCATCTGCATGTGCTGCATTGGGATGTGCAGGCTGCTTCACTGAGATTTCTGAGGTTAATGTGTCATAGAGAGACATGAGCATTTGGGGCAACCATGGATTCTCTAGAAAAGGATTTTTAAGACTCCCTGGGTTGATAGTATAGTTCAGTGATGGCTAACCTTTTTGCCGTCACATGCCAAAAGCGGGAGGAGTGTGGGTGGGTGCCCACACCCAGAAAGCCTCTGGAGCCTGGGGAGAGCGAAAAACGGGCCTTCCCCTCTCCCCCAGAGGCCCTCCGGAGGCAGGAAACAGCCTGTTTCCTAAATTCCAGTGGGCCCTGAAGGCCCGAAAATCAGCTGGCTGGTGCGTGCATGCATGCTGCAGCTGAGCTAGGGCAATGCTCATGTGCCCACCGATATGGTTCCACGTACCACCTGTGGCACCCGTGCCATAGGTTTGCCATCACTGGTATAGTTCCTTCAGGAGCTCTTGCCCTCTGCATTTTGAAGGGCTGGTGAAGATGTCCAGATTCTAGACCCTGAAATGTCTTTTTCATTCAAGGGAAGACATTTATGGACTAACACAGATGAGGACGCAAAACCCTAGCAAAAGAAATTGCTCTGCTGGATTTCCTAGAGAATTGGAAAGATGCTCCACAAAGACCAGAGGAGATGTTGGAGGAAACAGTTCCTTCTTCTTCTTATTGTTGTTAGGGATCTGTTTTTTTTTCCTAGGCAGAGTGCTGTTAAGTCATTTTATGTTGTTGGTTGTGGCTATGGTTTGACGTGCCCACCTAACTTGACCAAATATCTGAAGGGCAACCTTGACAAAAGCGAAAGCAAACTGCTCGAGGTTCTGTTGTGTTTTTTGGGGCAAATATTTATACCATCCCTTCTTTTTCATATTGTTTCTCTTCCACCATGCCATGTTTTGGTGCATTCATTAGGCATAATACTCATAAATAAAATATCCATAATATGTTTGAATACATTTCAAAAGTTGCTTCTAATGTTGAGATAGTTTTCGTCTTCTATAAGATGTAAACGTAAAATGTTCTGTTTGGCTGTCACTTTGTTCTTACAGTCAATTGACCTAATAACTGAATTTTAACCTACAGGGTCTAATTCATGAAATGGCAGAGGCTGTTGGTATAATGCAGGTGCTAAATGGTCACAGGAATGGGGTGGATGTCATAGAGACATCTAGTGGTTAAAAATGTAGATTTCCTAGATTTATATTCTTGCTTTTCCCTCCCCCCTGAATGAGAAGTTGAATGTTGCCAAAAACCTTAATACCTCGAGGGAGGAGAGTGCAATTTTTGAAACTATGGCAAAACAATTTTCTCCTGGTGGACTGCTAATGTATGTATTTTATGTACTGTTGTTTCTCCTCATATTTCTTTTCAGCATGTTATATGAGGCTCATAACTATATTTGGTACCTAAGGTTACAAAAAAGTGAAACTGATTAAATTTCTTTGCTTGAGGGATGGGTATTGAATATCAGTTGTTTAAATATATTGTAGCACTTGACTACAGGGATTGTATAAACAAGCTAAATTTATCTTCATTTATTTGTATCCTGCCTTTATTGATTTTGCAAATAACCAAGCCCCAGTTTCATTTTCCCAAATATGATTCAAGGATATCCACAGAGTTAGGTAAAAAAAATATGGCAGCCATATGGTGGTGGGTTTTTTTCAGTAACACACAGGGGGAAAATGGGTGGAGCTTTGATTGTACCATGACAACCACCATTTTATTTTCTATTATACCCTGGAGATACCCTCAATGCTGATCAGTCTGATATTATAAATTTATTTCTGCAAATATAAGGACGACAAGAGTTAGAAATCATTGAATATACTGCAGTAAATATTCTGGTTGGACCATCTACTTCTGAAGGTCTTCTCCAACTGCATTTACTGTTGTTTTTGTCTCTAAGAAATTGTCTTCATTTCATCAGCCCATGAATGAGACCCCCATTTCAGCCTTCTGCACTGCACCAGTGTTGTTATAATGTTTGAACAGAAATAACAGAGGGGGGATATTTCTCATGGAGGGGGGTGTTTTTTTTGCCGATTCAGAGATGGGAAGGTAGCAGTTCCCATCTGCATATCTATTCACTCTATAAACCAGAAACACACAGGTAATTTCTTTGGAACAGAATTCAACAAGTGATTTCCATACCAACACTTAGTCATTTGGAAAGCCTAAGGAACCCTAATGTGAATTTATATGAGGTGGCCCAAGAAGAAATCCTGGAGAGGTTACTCTTTTTTCTTCCTTCTCTGGTTCTTTTACCTTGCCTTGAATAGATGGCTGAAATTATCTGTAAAGGGTTTTTTACCCCTTGCTGTTGTGGTAAAATGAGGAGAAAAGCTTCACCAGGTTAATTTCTTTGTATTGGTTTTGTGTACTGGTCCGGCAATTAAAGTTGGAAAGACACACATGGACACACATATGTGCACACGCTCAAACACACAAACACACAAATATTGACAGGCTAGAGCACTATCAGGAAACAGAAAAGCAACTGTACAGTAACTGAATACAAGTAGGTTCCTTTTTCTGTGGGTTTCAATCTAAACAGTAGGTAAGAAGAAAGAGTAAAGAAAATACAAAAAAAATAGAAAAAAACAGCATTTTTTTCCAAATCTTTGAAACTGTTTAAAACTAAAATAGATATGTAAGTATATTAGGTGGCATTGGTGCAATGTAACCAAGATTTAACAGGTGATATTTTCTTCTTGAAAAGAAATGAAGTGGTGGAATTGAAAAAAAGAAACCAGAGCAGAAACAGATCAAGCACTAGGGGAAAAAGGGAAAGTGTGAAGTATTTATATGGCTTGTACTTAATATGATAAAAAATGGAAAGCTTAGATTGTAGAAAGCATAAACGGAATGAAAGATAGGGAAAATGAATGAATGCAGGGTTAAAATAAGAGAAATGTGGCCTGGAGATAAGCGGAACGAAGGCCATGTGAGAATATTAAATAAACTAGTCTGCATAAAGAAAATTAAACAGAACCTTGTGTTCTCACTGCAATCAGCTGAAAAAGTGGAATGAAGCACACTCTCTGGTTAAATGGGAAATGACAAGATTTAGTTCTGACAGTTCTAGGAATGGCAAAGATCACAACGTCACTTCTCAAGACCACTTCTTCCTTTGGTGATGGTGGTGATGGGAAAATCAATAAAAAGCTGTAATTCTATACAAATTTCTTAGAGAGTTATATAAAGCTTAGGATCCAGAAAGAAAAGAAGAGACGGAAATAAATGAAACGATGAATCAAAAGTTCTCCGATACATTATTGTTAGTATCAAAGTATGAAAAGGTATCTGTCAAGTTGTAACACAAGGATCCGTTTGAACAAAATGAAGTAGGTGTGCGGATATATGTATCTGTGTTTTTTTGTTGGGATTCCTAGAGCTCTCAAAGCTAAATCTTGGCATGCGAGGGCCGTCCCTGCATGTGTGCCGCTCCCGCGTATGCGCTCCCCACACGCGCCCCACCCCCGTGCATGCGTGGCAGAGACCCAAAGACCAGCTGGCTGGCAGGAGGTGTGCGCGCATGTGCAACAGAGCTGAAATGAGGCAACGGCTCAAGTGTCATCAGAGAGGGCGCTGCGTGCCACCTCTGGCACATGTGCCATAGGTTCGCCATCACGGGTATATAGGATGGGAAGGGGGAAGGAAAGTTTGCAATGTCTACAACCTTCAAAAAAATGTTCCAGAGAACCTGGGCTTGTACCTTGAGATAGGCAAACAAGTTTCACATTTTTTGCATTGTGCTTTTTTTATTTTAAATTGGGGATGGAAAACAACTTATATTTAGCTCCCAATGTTCCTTCTGAGCAAGTCTCTATATTGCATTTTATCTTTACCTTTATTATATTTGACAATGTCATTAGGTGTCCTTTTTTTTTTCTTTTTATCTCTTTTGTAAAACAAAGAAAGCTGATCTTTTAGCTGCTTTTGAAAGAAGGCTTCCTTTGCCCTTTTTGCCCTCTGCATTATTCTGGCAGGGCCCTTATCTAATTCTTTCTTCTTGCTTAAACTTGCTTAAATCAGTTGTTCCAATGATGGCTTGACAGAGACTGATAAAAATGTTCTCTGTCTCTCTGTTAAATAAAGTAATTCCCTTTATCATGCCAAACTGGCTGAATGACCTTGCAGTCCAATGTTCCATATTGAGGGGATAATATTCTCATCTAAATGCCCCCCCTCCCTTTTTTTTTTCCTTCCTTCACTCCCACTTTCCACAATATGATTTTCATTACTCTCATTTGATCGGTAGAAATATATGGGAGGCCTAAAGCTCATGGATCTACAATGCAGATATAGCCAGCTGCTTAGTCAGACTGGCTGTGTGTGTGGTTTTTTTGAAGACGAGAAGACCACGATGTGTCTTCCCAAACCCTACATGTTGGTGTCCCTCTCTCTGCTTATAAGGGGCCTAATTTAGCTAGGCCGTCATTTTTATTATGCCTATTCATAATCCTACTATTAAAACACAAGGACATATATTTTAGTGTCTTCCCACAATATCTAAATTAAGGGGTACATATGTGTTAAGTATGTGGTAGGAACCCCAAAGGGGGGGGGTCAGTCTGTTGATCTACTTTTCAACTGTGATTTCCCCCTGCTAATAATAATTTGGTGTTGCCTTCACATTTAAAATATTATCCTTGCCACTAACTCCTCTAGATCAGGGGTCCCCAACTTTTTGGACCTCAGGGACCACCAAATTCATAATTTTAAATCCT
>JANHFK010000231.1:57884-69917 GCA_036250565.1 Sibynophis collaris
ATTCTTCATAGCACACAGCTCCCCATTTTTTCTCAATTTTGCATCTGCCATGAGAAAGTTGCCTCTAGCCAATAATCCACTTTCAACTACCGTAGTTGAGGAAAGCTGAGCTATATGGAAATAGATCAGCCTTCCTCAACTGATTGAAATCAAATGCATCTGGTGGGTGAGTCATTAAATGGGCAAATGAAAGAAAAATACCTGTGTACATAGACATTCCAACAGGATATTCTACAACTAGTTAGATAAATACTGTAGCTCTTGAATATCCATCACTATTTATAATGCCACTATTTAAACTATAATAATGTTTATTTCTAAAAGAGGAAACCTAGTGTCCCTGTGATTGCTACATGGGATATTCTGCCTCAGGTCTTGCCGATTATTAAATTATCTTGTGTATAGTTATCGTAAGATTATTCTTAAAGGAAAAGATTTCCTACCAAGAATCCAAACCAAACTAGATACATTATCTAAAAAATATATGATTTTATAATTATATGGAACAAATATAATCATCACAAATAAAGAGAGAATGCAGAAACTGTCCAAAGAGATCACTAGTAATATTCCCTGGTATCTATATATTTCTTTAGTAGTAACTTGTATGTATTGCATCTCAAACTATCTAACTAATGCTTAAACAACTTCATAGTTAAAATTTCCATCACTGAAGAAGATTGATTATATTTCAACCAATATTCAAACATTCAGTATTTATTCATCCTTGCATTAGCTGCTGCTGCTTCTGTTTCAGGGACATGACATTGTGTAAAAGAGGGGAGGGAAATGTATCTGTTTCCTGGGTTAGAGTTCCATCTTTGTGGAGGTTATATCACTGCTGTGATATATTTTCACATAGTTTTACTTCTTCCTGTGTTATTAGAATGCAGATATAAAGTTTTTTCATGTGGCCATTATATTTAAGCATTTTGAAAATAATCCAATGATCATTCGGTTCAACTTCAGAGATAAATCAATCTACTTTCCTCGGCTCAGTGTATTTAAAGTTAAAACATCTTAAATGAAATGATTATGCCTTAGATTACACCTTCTGTTTGATGCTTATCTGTCACTATTGCTATTCTCGGTTTGAACATGTGCTTTTCTATGTATTTGGAATTGTTTTGGATATAGCCAAGCAAAACATTTTGTAAATGCAGGGATTGATAATCCCCTTTTAATCTGCAAGTAGGCCACAGGTGACTGGCTAGAGGTATAACATCACTGGAGTTAACAGGGCAAAATTTAGAAATTTTATTTTCTGTTTTGGAGGCTTTGAGAGGGTCATTTCATGAGCATTGAATCTTGTAATATGTTGGGATATACTTCTTGTACATTAAGTATCTCCAAATATAAAAAAGCAATGATGGGGGAAGGTACAATAAGTTTTAAGGAAAACTTTCTGACGTTAAAACTTACGCTTTTTTAAAAAAAGGGCAAGATTGTCTGTTACACCTGCTGAGTTCTAAAAGGAATTTTTTGTGGCCTGCAGGTTGCTCACTTCTAAGATATATGTATTGACTGTATCATCAATCAAACTGGTGACAGTTGCTGACTGGGAATTATGGAAACTGAAATCCATTAAAGCTGAAGACACCTAAGACAGGCCATACAAAAATGGGAAAATGCCAGTATTATTTCTGAATTGCCAAAATCCACAAAGGGACAAAATCAGGAATTTTCTTATATTTCCATGGGACATAAAAACAGATAGCTAGTTTGATGTAGTGGTTAAGGCATCAAACTAGAAACTAGAAGACAATTCTAGTCCCATTTTGGACACAAAGTCAGTTGGTTGGCCTTGGGCCAGTCACTTTCTCGCAGCTCTATGTCAGAGGCAATGTCAAACTACTCCTGAAAAAACTTGCCAAGAAGACCACAAAAACTTGTCAGGTCTCCAAGAATCGGACGATTGAATAAAAAAGTATACATAAATCTTATATCTCTTATTTTGTTTTATCCAGGGGGGCAGTAGTCAATCAGGATGATCTTTATGAAGCTTTAGTGAATGAGCAAATTGCCGCAGCTGGTTTAGATGTCACAACCCCAGAACCTCTGCCAACAGACAATCCACTTCTTTCTCTCAAGAATTGTGGTAAGATTTAATTTGCATTGCTATTTTGGCACTCTGTTTTGACATGGAGATGGTGGCTGGTAGGCATCAACCAATAATGGATCATTCACTTTGATCAGTTTGCAGATAAGAGACCTGTGGTTTTGAGAAGAAGATAACATAGGTAGTTGAGCAGATTTTTGCAATTTTAAGGGCTAGAAACCTGTTTTAAAAATAGATGATCTTCAATAGTAGCTAATATGTAGCTTGGGTATAGGATGAGGGTGAAGGTTCATTCTCCAAACATTTCGTTACCAGGCTAGGTAACCCCTACTCCCTAAATTCAGCTGAAGATGTTACCTAGCCTGTAATGAAATGTTACATCTCTGCTGAAGACGTTTCTAGCCTGGTAATGAAATGTTTGGAAACCAACCCACAAGCTTGGAGAATGAACCTTCACCCTCATAAAAGATCTGTTAAATAATTCCACATCCCTAATCTATAAAATTTTCTATGCTTTTGTAGAGTTACTGAATAAGCCTAGTATTTCCCAAGGTATCAGAGCTGCTAGAGGAAAAAAGAAAAACAGACATTCCACTCACTCTGCTTTTCTCACAATGAATCACTGTAATTCCATTCAGACAGTTTGGCACACTTGGGCGTGGCTAAGCTGACACTGCAATTAAAAGGCACTTTTATACACTAATTTAACAAAGGGTTGTTTTTACACTTTACATGTAGCATATACTAATGATACTTTTTTCTCTTTCATGCCTTAAACAGTAATCTTGCCTCATATTGGAAGTGCCACTTACTCAACAAGGAATACAATGTCAGTGTTGGCCGCTAACAATCTTTTGGCTGGCTTGAAAGGAAAAAATATGCCAAGTGAACTTAGACTATGAGAAGCTAGCCTATTCAAGCTAATATAAATTGTTTTTAAACATGGTGGATTTAACTTTTTATCCCCAGTCAATTCTGATTGAGCTTGTTGCCTTTCAATTAAAATAAAACACATAATAAATTATGCTTTTCTTTGTCGTAATTTTTTAAAAGCAATATGCTAAAACTTGCAAGAAATGATGACTAGCTATGTACTATGGTTTGCATATGCCTCTACAGTGGTCCAATTAACAGAGCACAGGTAAGAAAGCAAGCTTAAGAATTATGAGATTCCTTTTGTCAATTATTTCAACAAGTGCATTTAAGCAGAGACATAATTTTAATACCCAACATATCCATAATTTTAGCAGACACTACATTCTGCATAAAAGATTGGATGGCATCACAGCCTTATTCTTCCTATCAGCAACTAACTCTTCAATACAGTAAATGCATAAAGAAGTATCTAATAATTGTGGTAAATTTATGTATCTCCCCCATCCTGCACTATTTTTTTTTGTAATATTGACGTATGAGTTTAGCAAATTGCTGCCAGGTGTCACTGTAAAATCCTATAAAGAACACCCTAATTTAGAATTTTGCAAAAAAAAACCCAACTATTAGTGTTTCTATTTTTTTCATGTAATCTGGGTAAAGGTTATAATTAACTAGACCTTTCTATAGTCAAATTTTCCCTCACAGCTATATCTACAATCTCAGCCACAGTAAAATTTATGAGGTACATTATGGATTACAGAGCTAGCCTAAAACCCAGAGACTGTATAGTTATAGCTACCAGTAACACCACAGTTAGTAATAGAAATTGTTGGTGAACAGAGATGTATTACAGTTTGATGGTAAAATAATAAAAGTGTAAAAAAACACCATCAGCTTGGTCTTGTGATTGAAAACACCAGGCTAGAAACAGAGAACCTGAGTTCTAGTCCTACTTTAGGCATGAAAGCAGGCTGGGTGTCTTTTAATCTAGCCACTCTTCCTCGGCCCAGCCCACTTCACCGGGTGGTTGCTGTGTGGAAAATAGGAAAAAGTAACAGGTATGTTTACCACTTTGAATTATTTATAGAAGTGAGATTTAAAAAATGAAATTATGCTGCAGAACTCTGGAATATTCTAAAATGTCTATAACATTGATACACAGAAACTGCTGCTTAAACCGGGGTTTAATCTAACAGCCATGATAAATACCAACCTTAGTTCACTAAGGTAGTTTTTTCTTGAAAAGCTGCCAATGCAAAGTAAGTCCCATTAAGTACAATATTCTTAAGAGACTCAACTCAGCTTTAAATACTGTATAGAGTAATAAAAAAAATATTTTAGAAGCATTGAGGAATGTTTAAAGGAATCCCATATCACAAAGAATATGATTTAACAGATTACTTTTAACTTCCAAGAAATGAAAATTATTTGAAATAACAACAGTAGACGATTACTTTTAACTTCCAAGAAATGAAAATTATTTGAAATAACAACAGTAGACTTAAGACTTATGTTGAATTTTAACACATTGAATACAAATTGATTAGAAACACTATCAAGGATAATACATAAACACTTCACTTTCTAGTACAAGATTTTACAAAAGGAAAACTATGAAACACCTAGATTTTGCAGTATTCAAAAGTATATATATATATATATATATACACACACATATATCAGACAGTCTAAAACGTACTTGCATTGTATTCAAGGTAAGCACCTTCGTTACACAGTGTATGTTACTGCAAAACAACCAAAAATACATTCAGACCCCTAAAACTATGTTAAACTATCACACACTTTAAAAGCACTTTGAGGTGCAAAGATGGTTTCATCTTCAAGATATGTAACCTTTCACAATTAAAGAGCTCTTTGTTATGTTGTTCACACACTCTAAGCGACCTATTATACAGATAAATGCTTTCACATCATTAAAAAAGCCATTAAAAAGTTTGCCCTTCATCTTATAACAATACTAGCTAATTATGCATTAGCTATACAAGTAAGCTTTCAGACCATCCAATCAGAAAGAACAATACCAAGTATTGTATCCTTATGTAATATGTACAGCCCAATCCTAAATATGCTTACTTGGAAATAAACCCCAGAACATTCAATGGGGCTTTCTCCCAAGGATTGCAATCATTTATTTTGTGACAGAGCTGAATAATTTCAAAGCGCTTTTAAAAAGTTGTTTAAGCCTCACAACACCCCTGTGAGGTAGGTATGGTACAAGTATTAAAAATAATCAAGCCTTTTTTTTAAGGTGTGTGGCAGAATCACACTGTAAGTGTTTGCCTCTTATACTCCATGTGTTCCTAAAATTATTGGCAACATGGGACAGAGGAAAAGAATTAAAGCAAAGTGCTGGGTAAATTGCTGCTCTGCCAGCGAAGACAAGTAGTTTTGGAATGTTTATACAGATGGCTCGACTGACTGAACCTCTTGCCACACTTTAAACAAGCATATGGTTTCTCCCCAGTATGTACGCGAATGTGCTTCTTGCAGTCTGTTAGGGTCAGAAAAGTCTTGCAGCAAATTTTGCAGGCATATTTGCGAGCACCTTCTACTACCAGGACATTGTGTTCAGATAAGGCCTTTTTACACTTTGAAAGAACATCAGCAGAGGCTCTGGTCAGCTGTGGTGGACCAGGTTGGGAAGAATGCCCGTTTTCAAAAGAGGAAGTAGCCCCGTTCATTAGCAACTGAGAATTTGGAGCATTGTCTGACATTTGAGAGCTCCGAACAGAAGTCACAACAGGCATTTTGGGAGCTATGCGTCGATACCCAGGAAAGCTGCTGGCGCCACCCCTTGAGCTCATTACCGCCCTTGACAAAGAATGCAATCCAAGGCCAGATCTTGGAAAGTCCATCCCAAATTGCTCTGCTGTGCGGTAGCCAGACGTTTGTACACAAGGAAGGCCCATGACATCCTGCATAGGCCTGACAAAATGCGAGTCTGTGCTGTCATTAAAAGGATTCTCCACATGAGAAACAGAAGCTGAAGAATGACTATTAGCAGGCCCAGATTCTTGGCTAATTAAGTAAGAGGCATCACCATCCATTCTGCAATCACTAGTTGTATTTGGAATGTTGTCCTCATGATTCTGACTGGCACCAAAACTACTGCCTCGGCTCTTATTCAGAAAGTTTGAAATACTAAAAGTGGACTTGTGTTCTATGTTATTTCCTACCTCCATAATATGAATGTCCCCCACTCTATCAGTACTAGACTGTGGGTCAGAAAAACTACGATCGCTGCTTTCAGGGCTCAGCTCTATTTTTTCAGCATTTACTCCTCCACCTTCCACTTCAACTGATTCACTTCCCTCTGCTTGAGAAGTGACATCACTCACTTCATCCTGGGGTTCTGGAGAACTCAAAGGTTCAGATTTCACCACTACTCTCATGTGTTCTTTTTCACTTAGTCCAACCTCAGGATTCTCACACTGAAAATTGTTTTTTTTGGAAGCGGTGTCTTGATCAAAACTAGTTTCAACTTGAGTCGCCTGTGATGCCATAGACATTTGAGAAATAGTTCCCCCACTGTTGTCAGACTGGCTGGGCACTTGAGCATCTTCCTGGGCACCAAAGGATTGATCAAACATAACGGTATTATCTTCCTGGTTATCACTCACACCATCAGTCTTAGAATTGTCCACAATTTTCAAGGAGTCTGGGGAAAAAAATTCATCTCGTGAATGAACCACAGTCTGTGCGCTTTCAGGAGTAACATCTGACATGATAGAATCATCCATGGAAGGCCTAATGCGTTGTCTAGCCCTTTCTTCAGAAGACTGTTTACGTTTGTGGAGACGCCGTATTGGAAAAGCACTTCGTTGTTCAATGTTATTTCTGACTGACGAGCTCATAGAATTTGTCTGCTCTTCTGTGCTTTGGGTAGAATTTAATGCAGAGCTCACTATACTTAACCCAAGCTGCTGAAGCATGAAAGACCGCTGCATGCGTGCATTCTGTTCTTGAACTCTATCACTTGGTGGAGACATGGGTAATGTCCTTGTAGTGAGATAGTGTTTGCATGCTTTTACCACAGAGTTCAAATGGAGGTGAGAAGCTGCTAGCAACACATCCATAACATTGCTCTCTCCAAGCATGAGTGTAGAGGTATACATCATATCAATGAGAGCAGCAAAAGCTTCAGCTGTCACTACTTCACTGTCTAACTGGATCATATTCATAGTCTGATCTCCTTCTGCTACAGTGAAGAGAGCTCGGAAGTGTGTGCTGCAGGCTGCCAAAACAGAACGATGTGCTTTGAAGTGCCTATTTCCAACCACAATGACACAATCACAAAGTTGACCATGAAGCCGTTGATAGTTCAACTGCTGGAAGATTTGCTCGAAGTGCCCTGGAAAATCCATGATCCTACAAAAGAAAATAAAACATGCTTTAAAAAGGTAAGAATATAAACATCTTGGTATTTTATCCCCCCAACTAAGGAAATGAAGTTTTAAAAACAAAAGGGATCCTATTATAGTACAGTTTCCAAAACTTTTTAGACTGGGAATACCTTTAGAATTACTCTCACAAAATACTTGCTACAATGGTGTGTTGAATAAAAGGCACTCACTTACCAGAAGACAAGCTGGCAAGTTTATTTATCAACACTAACAGCATCCCCAAATGTTGTCTATCCTCTCCTAACATAAATTGTTTTTTAGTAGATGGATTTCAAGAAAGCTCTATATTATCATCAATTCTTTTTTATTTTAAGATCTCAAGTTCTATATGAAACCTAGAACCATTTTTGGAAATACAAATTATGGATGATATTGTTTTCCTACAGCACCATATCTTCTCATTTATTTAATATATTGCACTGTCAATTATGAAAGTCTCTTTGACAATATAGGTAAAAAATATGGCAGCCTTAGTGCTTATTTTGGACCCCAAAATAAGGAAACAGGACAAAAATGAATAGAGCCGTTTTTAAAGCTTGGTTTACTAGAAAACATCTTTACCTAAACAAAGTTATCAGAATATCTTTTAATGCAAGATGAAACTTCTCTCATGCAAATTAGCCTATTTTAAATAGGAAAATTTGCCTATTCCTGAAAAATATCTCTAGTAGCACAAGTCCATTAAAACCCTGGAAAATACAATCAAGTCCTTGGGCTAGACTCTCATTGCTTATTATTAATAAAAAAATTAACTTCCAAGACAATATGAGATTCATATTTCCATATTCATATGGAAAGAGAGAAACAATAATTCTCTCTTTCTACACTGAATTATTGTAGTGCAATTTTGCCATTTTTCTCAGCCAGCGATCTGACAGTGGCTGATAAACTCGCTTATCTAGAAATATGGCATATAATTTGTTATCTTAGAAATGTCCTACAGCAAGAAAAATGGCAGAGCTAGAACTCGGTCTTCTGTTTGAATCTAAATGCAAGGGTCACATTTTGGAACTAGGCTCAAGTAAACTATGATAAGAAGAGTCTATATATGTTTTCTGAGACTTTCTATAAAAATGCCCTAAATAGAAAAATATGAAAAAATATTTAATTATGCAGCACAGAGTTTTTTATAAGTAAAGCTCTGGTTTAGTCTCAAACATATCCGTTTAAAGCCATGAACCAAACTAAAACGACTTTAACTTGAAGTTTTGGAGAATTTCTGCTTTTTCAAATACTGTATTCAGCAAGCTAAACTAAAGTTCTGGCCCCTGTTAAGGCAGTTGTATTTATAGTTATTTATACTTCACAATCAAGTTTTGGTATACATAATCAGCATCTTATTCAGTGTATGTGATGATACACATACATATCTCTTGATTAACAAGAATTAAAGTCAAGTTCTTAAAATAATGTTGTTCTTCCCTAAAGTCATTTTATGTCAAGGTACAAAAACAAGCAAGTCAGTAAGGCTTTTGCAGTTGCCACAAACGATAGTGTGTTGGATGGTTGAAATCAGGAACAGAAATCTGGTGCTTGTTTTTTTTTTTTTAAAGACATATTCCCTTTAGTATATTAAAGAATTGGATATATCCTATTCATTTCAATGTTCTTCCTGGCCCAGCAAGTATCTTATAATCTGTACAAAAGTTGTGTGCAATTTCCATTGCTATATTCATTTTGGCTTCTCCCCCCTTTATCCATCTTAGCAGCTTTGAACTGATTATTTGCAGGAGGATTATTCCCATTGCTCTCTTAGTTTGAACTTTTTCATTTGTTTTTCTCTTCTCCCTCCTTTTCTGTGTTATTGGACTATAAACCACTGTATAAAATTAGACAAAGGACCATAGATGGCTCTTGGTGTAATAAGCACTAGAAATCCAAATGATTAAACATATTCTGTGAATACAGTTAAATAGCTAAGACAGAGAAAAGATTTGTTCATGACTTTCAAAAATGCAATAAATAAAATTAGTAATTTTACATCTTAAAAGCTCATTAACAAAGACCAGAAAAGCAATTTTTAGTCTTTTATTTTACATACATATATAAAATGTAAGGGATTTTTATTTATATTTGATTGACTCACTTACAAATCAAATACTACTACTTAAAACTTATTGAATAATTTTCTGCTCCATACTTTTAAAGAAGTGAATACCAAGAGATTGGAACGACTCCATTCCAACTTTCCAAGACACTGAGGATCACAGGGTTAATTCTTCTACTTTACAGGGCAGCTGAAGCTGCATTGAAATACTTTACAAGCTATGTTTGAGCTGGCTAATATAAGAAGCTGCACCATTTCTGGAATTTGACAAATATAATGGAGAATCCAACTCATTTGTTTAATTGTTATCTTGAATGGGGAATTTTGGTGAGTATAGCAATATGTTTCTTGCCTACGGTAGGCTATATTCTCAAAAAATGTTAAACACAAAGGGATACAGCATATAGATCAAAAAGTTGAGAAGGTTTTCACATTTTAAGTAGCTTGTTATAAGGTTTTGTACCACATTTGGAAAAAAATAGAATTATAAAAATAGGATTATTACTTCTGAGAATAGAATAGAATAGAATAGAATTTTTTAAACCAGTAGTTTGGTCTATGGCAAATTAACAAGATGCATAAAGGTAGCCTAGGTAAGAGACCTGCTCTTATATATGTTGGCTTCCACATATCCGGATGGGCTTCTTAAAAACGTGTTGGTTTTAAATGGATTATATCATTGATGAAATTATTTTAAATAAAATAATTTCCATCATAAACATGCTAAATCCGTATTTAATTAATTATAGAATTCTTTCACACATATGAAAGTCCTATTTCCAACAATAGCCAACCTGATATCTTCAAGAGCCACTTCAAAATACTCTGCTACAGTATGTCATTCCTTATTTCCCATGTGATATTGGCAGTGATGGCAAAAGATACAAAATTGATACAACCTTAAGTTCTTGTGCTGTTGTGATGCTTTATTTGGGGGGGGGGGGGGAGGTTGTGCAAAAAGATTCAATATTCCGGACTAGGAAGCTGGTTGCATTTTCTAACCTTTGGCTTCTACTGCATATTTATCTAATATGTTATCTAAATGCTATAAATATTTTATAAGCAACCTGCCACAAATATAGGACCATTCCTTTTTCTTATATACAGTGTTAATGTCTATTTGAGATAGAATAATTTAGGATGGTTATATGACTGTGGTGCCCACACTTTTCTTGAACAGGTTAATATTGCTTTCAACCTGAGTTTGACATTACAGGTCTAACACAAAACAGGAAAAGGAGCAAGTAATTATGGTTTCATGGTCCTATTTAGTCACCTCTAACTTTCAGAAAGGGATGCTTTTTAATATTCCTTCCAAGTGTATGTTTTAATTTATTTCATTAACAATTCAACAGTTTCAAAGGTTTACAAAACTTATCTCTTCATGGACAAGTGTTTTTTATCATGTGCTATATCTAAGTATCACTCTATTTTGATCTCAGAAAAGTAAGTACTAACAAGTATGTACTAATAGTGGAAAATATTTAATTGCATTTGCCTAAATATAGTAAAATCTACCTCCCAAAACATATTTATCTCACAAAAAATATACAATTTATTAGCATATAGCAATCCTACTGAAGCATATTTTTCAAAATTAATATAAAGTATTGCTTTTTAGTATATGTGATTATTCTGAGGGAATAAAATTCAAGATAAAGTTGCATCTATGAAAACATGGGTGTTTTGTGGACTTCTAACCCTTTAAATAAAAAAAGATACATAATTAAGGAAGAGCAGAAATGTTATGGTAAAACACTGCAGTATGTAGAAAGATCCCAGGTATAATCCAAACACATGAAGACAGGAAGATGATTTCTGTCTGAAACTCCAAACAGTTGTTGTCCATTGGTATAGACAACATTGGTCTAATACAATTAAACAGACCAGTAGCCTAATCCAACAATAATAACGTACCGTAATCTATGTCCCTGTCACTTTACTTTTTAGTGTTATTTCTATCTAATTATAATATGAATATAGCAGAGAGAAAAATGCACCACATAAGAATAATTCGGAGGGTTTTTTTGTTTGACCAACCTTAATAGTAGTTGGTCATACAAAACTATAACTATTAGCTAACAGATTTAACGTTCCTTTCAGTTATCTCTGGTACTTGGGGATATCACAACAAGCTGCTTGCCATGCAGGTTACCCAAGAGGCAGACATGAAAACTTCTAAACTATGTTTTAGAATTTTATTGGACAAAAACTGTGGCCATGGGAACAGTAATCATTTACACCCCATCATTTCCTATCTTTCACAAATAAAAGATCTGAGTGAGAAGTTATCTAAACAAGAAAATTAATTTGAATATCCAAAACTGTAACTGATAATTATCCTGAACTAGACTGACTTGTTGGTATTTTTTACATAGAACCAAACCAAATCTCAAAATAAACATTTAATGAACACCATCTAACGAATGCCATCCATGCTGTTTATTTTCTTACGGTAGTAAGAGATAACATGCAAGATACCTGTTCACTGACATACATCACTTTTCTCTCCCCCCTCCCCAGCTCCCTACAATTCTAAATTTGCCTTGGAGGACTAAGGGGTCATTCAGAGCAGATTTGAAGGCAAGGAAGCTGGGGGGGGGGGGGGGGGGAGGTAAACAACCGAA
>JANHFK010000231.1:127004-146788 GCA_036250565.1 Sibynophis collaris
CCTCCTCCAATCAGGCAAAACAGGAAGCCCTTTCCTGCCCCTCCCTCCCTTTATACAGCCAAGGCATTCGCTAGAGCGGCCCCGACCCAGCCCCGGCCGCCCGGCCGCCTTCTTCCTGAAAGGAGAAGCCGCTCAGCCCAGCCCCGCCTTCTTCCTTCGCTTGAAGCTCGCTTGAAGCGCGAACTCCTCCCTCCGTCCCCCCCCCGCCTCCATCTAACCGGCCTTTCCGCGGAAGGCGAGCGAGCGGATTGGAGGACGTCGGTCACGTGCCCTTGGTTTGGTGGCGTCATCCGTCTCTGCGGCGCGCGGGGAGGGCGTGGCGAAAGGGAGCTGCTTTTTTTTTTCCCCGGCCGGCCCGGGGGTGGGGGCTTCTCCTGTCAGTTTCAGGCCGCTGCGCGGTCGCTCCAGGGTCTGCCTTGCCAAGGTCCGCGTGAGGAGCAGCGATGCCTCCACCGCCATGAAGGAAGCCCGCGCGGGTCAGTGAATTGGCGGGGATTGTTGAGGAGTAGCTGAGGTGAGGAAAGTGGCGGAAGGGGGAAAGAAAAGACGGCAGGCGCGCATGCAGGCGGGCAAAATGGAGATACGGAGGGGAAGGGAAAGGAGCGGCGGCGGACCGGGATATGCCGCAGGTGCTCGGGGCTGACCTCGGGGCAAAGGCAGGGCGAGGAGGATAAGGGCGTTTCTGGTTAACCAATCCCAGACTCTGTTAATATATTGGAAAACACCCCCCAACACACACACACACAGGATTACATCCCGCCTTTTATACTGATGTTTCGCTTTATTTATTTTATTATTATTATTGTTGTTATTATTATTATTATTAGTATTATAATACTACTACTACTACTACTACTACTACTATTAATAATAATAATAATAATAATAATATGCTGGCCTGAATTGCTCGTCTAGGGTGTGGAAAGATGGCTTAGGGTAAAAATGGGATGAACCTGGCCGTACTTTGAAAAGCACGGCAGCGAGGTTAACAACGCGGCCCTCGAAAACATTTACTCAAATTTCCCCTGGTAGGTTAATTTTATAGAAGTCGGGACACACCGTTGTATAAATGCGTTTATACGTTCCCAAAATGGCACCCCCAAAATTTGCAGGGTTCCAAATCAAATGCATTCCTATTCAGTTTCAAAATGCTTCATACAGGAGCCCAAATTATGTGCGTACTGTATGTGCATAATGTGTGTGGGAACTTAGCCTTAACAGCCGTTAATAAGCATTTAAAAATGTTAATAAGCACTCGTTAATTTAATAAGCATAAGCATTTAAAAAAGAAAAACTTCTTCCTGGTGTACAACTGGCAATTTGATCTATATTTACCATGCTAAGTTTTGAATTGCTGAGGATTGTTTATAGTAGGGATTTTCACTTTCGTTTGCACTATAGGGCCTATTATATGTAATGAATTGGATGCTGTAATACAAAAGTGCCATGGCTATGAAAGAAAGTGCACATTTGCATCCCAATAGAATATTAAATTAGACCAACTCCAAATTTGCAAAAATATGCAAGATCTCAAAATTTGTTCAGGTTTAATAATGGATGTATATAGGCTAAATAGAAGTGTAATTCTAACATGGAGTTTGAAATATTAGTATTTTTGTTTGGGGGGAGGGAACTAATAGTTGTACAATATAATACTTATAATTTTAAGCTGTGTGAAGCTTTAATATTTCATGGGCAAATCATATGTACTTCATCTTTACAATATTGAGATTATGTTACTGAGTTACTTTATAGTATTGCAGTGACTGAGAATATTTTTGAAATTCCTGGAATTCAAAGGTCTTTCTAAAAATATATTTAACTTATATTTGAAATATAAAGCATTTGTTATGTAAACCATAACAAATAAATAGCAAATATCAGTATATGTATCCATTTACTTTAAATTTTCATCAAGAAGAAGCATGTTGTCAAACGCATTGATGAAAACAAAATAGCAAGTGTTTGCTTCTCATTGGTTTATACTTGAAAGGATGTATCATTCAATATCATTATGATGGAATATAAGTGTTGGGTGAAAACAGCAAGGAAAAGTTTTAGCTAAATGTTAAATAATAAAAATTTCACTACCAGCTTAATTGCAGAGGCTGGATGGTGCAATTGGAATACTATTCAATTATGTAGCATTTAAAACCTCTTCAAATTGCAAAAATATGTGATTTGTGATTTCTGTATTATGACTATACTCATGAAAAATCTTTATCTTATCATGCTCAAGAAGAAAGTTACAGGAAGTTTTTTCCCTACCCAAATAGTAGGAAAACTTTACTATGGTGGCTGTAAAGAAGCTGATGGAATATTTTATAAATGCAGATAGTGAATTGATAAATTCAGGCAAAAGCTAAAGTATCAATTAAATATTTTTAAATAAACAAATGAGCACTAGAAAATTAGCAGTAGAGCTAATTTTCTATGCTGCCATCTTCTCGCCAACTGAATTTTTGCAGCCAAATAAAACAAGACTTTTGATTCCTTTTTAGGCAGAACAGTTTGAAGACCTGTTCCAGAATGCTACTTATACAGAGAAAACCTTGTTTTGTATCATATAGGAAAGGTAATTATCTCATTTTCACTATAATGACTTCCTCATGATAAAGTTTGCACCCCATTGTAGACTATTGTTATCACACTTTTATTTCCATATAATTTTTATTAAGATTACAATTAAAGTAAAAAAAAAAATACAAACCACACAGACACAAAAGAAAGAAGTAACTTCCCCCTCATGTAGACAAGTATAAACAATTTCGATAACTTATCTTCTCTTAAGCTATTATTAACACATTTTGGCAGGTGATGCTGTCTGAGAAAGCAGCTAGGATAAACTAACCTGCAGACTATGATAGCTCTTAATGAATATGTGCTCCTGGTGCCGGGATCACAAGTTTTAATATTGTCCTGTCCTTATTAGCAGGCATAAATCTTAGTAAAGTCTCCGCTGTTCTTTATGTTTGGCACATGAATGCAGTCCACATTATGCTAAGAAGTGAGGCATTGTGTTATCTGAATTTGGCTATGTATTAGTAGGACCATTTTCCTCCCCCTCGATTGGTAATTTATTAATATAGTGATAAATTACCACTGTCTTGATACATCCTCAATATAGTTAGAACAATGCTGTCTCACTAGAACAATTGTCTTTCACTGTTCATTTTGTGTGTGTTTAATTGGTAGTTTGTAATTGCTGGAAGTAGTATTTAATCTTTTACATATATTTGATTTCTATACTGCCTTAACAGGGTAGAACAGTAAAATATTCTATATAGAATATGGAGTGCCTTCTAAGGAAGTGCAAAATTAAGGAAAAGAATTAATAGAATAGAGAGCATTGTACTCCATCTGTACTTGTTTGTGGAACTTCAGCTCATTCCATCCTTCCTGTTAAGAGTAATATATTGAGCTAAAGAATGGAATTTCCTCCTTTTCAAAATCCAGCCTTGTATTTTGCTAGCTTCCATTCTGGGTTTATTTGCAATAAAATATTCCCATTTCCATTATCTTTTAATTTTTCCCTCAGTGCTAACCTGACATGGGATAAAACTTCTGTGTTTTATTTTTTTGTTGAGTTGAAATTAGGAAATGAGAGAGAGGGAGAAAGCTTCAGGGCAATTCCATGCAGAATTTGAAAATGAAAACATGAAGAAATAGATAACACATGGGTAAAAAGAAATGTAAGAGAAAGATTTAAAATGATTGCTAATGGCCTGCTTTTGCGCAAACAGGAATGTGGCTGGAAAGACAGGTTTACAGGCAGATCAGTAGCAGATTTATGCAACAAATGTTAATTACTTAATCGAGAAAATAAAGGTAATTCAACCATAAAAAGGCAAAACGTTGGAAAGCTTTGCATTTCAGACTACTGCATAATCCAGTTTTCTTTGCCAGATATAAATACCTGGTTACCATGACGGTTTTATTGATATTGCAGATGATAAAGCTATACAGATAATACATAGGAAGACAAAACAATATTTGTCTGGCAGTGGGGAAAAATGAATGTAGGCTCCAGTTGAGCTCCTTAAGTTGTCACATTAGAAAAAGTGCTAATTCTAATGTCATGAATTGCCTCATTAGAAGAAAATGGAGAATACAAGCAAAGCTGAGATTCCTTAAGATTCCCAGGACCTAGGTTGGATAGGGTTTTAAAAGAAGAAGATTGCATTTCAAATTGATCTCAGAAATAAACTCCAAGGAATTTATTCCATTAGGTATTATATGTTGTCAGAGATCTCACCTAACCAGCTACATTCTGTATTTAACTATAGTTTCTCAATTGTCCTAAACTGAAACAGTCCTGGTTTTTGCAATATGCAGACCAACCAGTTAAATGTTTGTTAATTTTCATAATATTGTAATACAGCATATTATTAACTGGCTTCACCATTGCAGAAACTTGTAGTAGGAATACCATCATACTCTAAAAATACCAGTGTTTCTCTTTTTGATTGGTCCGGATATAATTGCTAAATATAATTGCTAAACAATGAGTAGAAAACACATAGTAGATGAGTCTGCCCCTCTCCTCATTGCTAATCAGGACAATATGTGCCTCAGTGGGAAGAGCATTACTCTGCAACTAAAGGGGCTCCATTCTCTTTTGACCATAGTGGTTAGAATTTAGGATGTCTTCGTCCTTCTATCTTTTTGAAAGTGATATTTCTTTAAAGAAAAAAAGGATAGATATTTACTCAAGATTGGGAAAGGAAAACCTGAAAATGAAACTGAGAACAAGAGTAGATTTGAAGCAATTTATCTATTTGTTTAGCTGAGTAAAGTGCAGAAAGATAGCAAAAAAAAAAGTGCAACACCTGTGGAATTTTTCCCTTTAAAGGCTGTGCATGATATCTATTTCTCCATTGGACTGACCGACTTTACTCCCTTCTTTTACATTGAATAATAAGCAGGGTGGATATAATTTAAATCAAGTCAATTTAAATCATAATTTTTAAAGAGCAGCTGTCATCTCTGTCCTGCAGTAGCTTCTCCTCTGTCCCACTGTTGACTCACCGACAGTCCCATTCACTTCAATGGGATGCCTGGTGATGTGGCAGTGACACAACAAGGTGAGGGATGTGGTGGGCAGTAGGTGAATGAATGCCCTCTAACAGGCGCTGCCACGATGGATCTGAAATGACAGGTTCTCTTTAAATTAAGAACTCATTCTTGCTGGTAGTTAGAATCTTTAATATTATTAGTTGCAAACAAAATGAAGGTTTCCTATTTAGCTTGCAGAGCTTGGATTCATTGAATGAGTTCCCAAAAAATGTGAATATTGCATAATATGCAGCCTCATGCTACGTAACTAAGCTTATGCTGAATAAACAAAATTATTAATGTATATTAAATAGAAAACTATCTTTAGATAGATTTTTACTCCAAAAGCATTTTATTCAAATAAATGTTATAAAATAAGAAAAAAATCTGATTTAAATTTTAAAAATCCATAAAAAAAAAAATCATTGATTTTTATCCACCCTGATAATAAGCATTAATGGTCCAGTTTTGTGTAGTGATTAAAACACCAGACTAGAAACTGGGCAACCATGAGTTCTAATTCCACGTTAAGCACAAAGCTAACTAGGTGACTTTGGGCGATATCCCACAGCCCTAGGAAGAAGGCAGTGGCAAACCACTTCTCAAAAACCTTGCCAAGAAAACTGCAGGGACTAACTTAGGCAGTTTGCCAGGAGTGAACACTGACTTAGGGACACATATAAAATAAAATAAAAATAAGGAATTAGGATAGACAGGACAAAACAAGATAAGAAGTATTTGGCAAATTTGAATAAATGCAGACTTAGTCACGAGCTATTGCTAAATCATATTTTAGTATAATGTATTTGACTAAATAAAATGAGTTAGCAAAAAAGGAAAACAAGTTTTAATAAGGCAAAACAAAAGCAAACTGAAGTACATTAGGTCCTTATTTATATTTTATTTTTTAGTTTATTTGGCTTGCAGGTTTTTTCATTCTTCATTAATTGGAGAAAAATTAAGTTCTTTAGGCTGGTTAATTTTTTTAAGATGTTGGAAATCTCAAGCATGTCTCTGCATCTGTTATTTTATTTGAATCTAAGGGACAGGCTAGAAAGGGGAAGAAGACCTGTAGCTCTGTGGAAGTCAAAAGCTATTTTTATTTTTTAACGAAATTAATTTATTACTAAAGGGAATAGGGGACCTGTTGCTGGAATGAGGTATATTGTAAAATCCTGATATGCATTATATGTAAGATACTGTCTAAATATTAATTCAGTTGAGAAGACACTCAATTGGTTGACTGAGATCCTGGAAATTAAATATTTTCAAATCTTTTATAATACAATCTATGAAAATATTTTCACAGTGCTTTATTTATTATAAGAAAAGCAGAAGTTGAAAACATACTCTTATTACTTTTGAAGTAGGATGGTCTATGAAATTTAGCATAAAACATAGAGACCTTTCAGAAAACTAATGAAGAGGTGAGTTAATGTGGTTATTTTTTTAACCTGAAATGAAGGCAACTAGATTTTGGCTTTGTTCAATCACCTTTACTTCTTATAGGAGAAGAGAATACCTATGTGAGAACACAACAAGCAGCATGGCAGATTCAGAAGACCTTTTGCTTAAGAAGGCAAAGGCAGATCAAACTGGTAATCGCATTGTAAAACTTAACTCAGGCAAACATTACTTATGTGGTTATTGTGCAGCCATTACAAACATTGCAGTAACTTTCCCAATCCAGAAAGTCCTCTTTCGTCAACAGCTGTATGGGGTACGAACCAGAGATGCAATATGTCAGCTACAGAAAGATGGAATCAGAAATTTGTACCGAGGTATCCTTCCTCCGCTGATGCAGAAGAGCACAGCCTTGGCATTGATGTTTGGCCTGTATGAAGATTTGTCTTCTGTGCTCCTCAGACACATAAGTGCGCCTGAAATCTTTGCCCGGAGCTTAGCAGCTGTGCTTGCTGGGACCACAGAAGCTGTCTTGACCCCTTTTGAGCGTGTGCAGACACTTCTGCAGGACTACAAACATCATGACAAATTTACAAACACCTACCAAGCATTCAGAGTTCTTCGAGAGCATGGGGCCAGGGAATATTATCGGGGCTTGGTGCCAATCCTACTTCGGAACGGTCCTAGCAATGCTCTCTTTTTTGGCCTGCGAGGGCCCATCAAGCAGTGCCTGCCAGAAGCAACAACTTACAGTACTCATCTGATCAATGATTTTATATGTGGAGGGGTATTGGGTGCTATGTTGGGGTTTCTGTTTTTCCCTGTGAATGTTGTCAAAGCCCGCATGCAGTCACAGATTGGTGGGGAATTCCAGTCTTTTTCCACAGTCTTTATGAAGATTTGGCTGGAACGTGACAGGAAACTGACACATCTCTTCCGAGGGGCCCATCTAAATTATCACCGGTCCTTGATTTCTTGGGGAATCATTAACGCAACTTATGAATTCTTGCTTAAATTACTATAATTGGTTATTAATTTTCTCTCTTCAATTGAGCATTGGACAATCCTGAGCTGTCAGTTTCCAGGATATAATGGGAAAACACTCTGACTCCATAACATTCGAGAAACTAAATTGCCAACAAACGGTGGTTTCAGTTGGTATGGATATCAGCTCTTTAAACAGTGCCTAACTAGTTCAAAATATAATTGTATTCAGTCTTCTTTTTGGCCTTCCAATCTATGGATGTGGCAGCTGTATGACTAAAACAATTAACTGAGAAGTTTCCTGAAATATAAAGCCAGCAGGTTGATTTACTCAAAGCATAATAAATAAAATTTCATGCTGGCCTATGAAAATTTGCTCCAGGTCACCTTCAGCTTTATTCAACCAACACTCCTGGTGATCCAAAGAATGCACTTCATAGAAAATAGCAGAGCAAAAAACACTGATATTTAATTTGTTGCTTGACCATTTGTAACAAATGGTAGCATTTTTTTGTAATAAGTGGACCTTGAGTTTCCATGAAGCTTCATGTTCCCCCTCTCGTTTTTTTTATGATGATGATGATGATGATGATGAATATTATTGTACTTTGAAAAGAGACTGCCAAACGTAGAAGAGAAAACTCTTGTTCTAAAACAGGTTCCAAGTAGTTTTGGAGCACTACTGATGCAAATGACATCTTGTCAAAATTAGTATTAAATTTTAGAAACTGGTGGATGTATCTCTACTATTAAATAGTGGGAGTGAGAAAAGCACTGAAAAGCTTTAAAATATTATTCATCTTGCACTGTCACTGAATTTTTCAATGTCAATTAGGTGTTTAAATTATTAATTTTGGTGAAATACTCTAGGGTGGTGGTTCTTTTACACACACACACACACACACACACAAACACTCTTTTCAAGTTTAGAAATTTTGGTACAAATTTGGTAAAGTAACCAAAAGTAAACAGGATAAAATTCCAGGTACTATTTACTGGTACAGTACAAATGATTGAATGAGTTAACTCTACATCAACGTAAGGTCTAGTAAAGCAGAATTCTTACATACCAAAATGAAATGTTTATGGCCATTTTTCACAGTATTTTACTCTGTTGAAAAAGAAATTACAGAGCTATTTCACATACTACTCAGGAGTGTTTATGCTGAGGATATATGAGTTTGCAAAAGGCTAGCTTGCTCTTTGCTTTTCCTTTAATGTAGATTCATCTTCATACAAGAAACTCTGGCATAAGAGATTCATCCATCCATTTTTAATAAGTGACAAAATTGCCTAAATCCCTCCTTTATATATAGACTGTCCATTCTCTCTATGAACTCGTGTGAAGGACCATGCATATATTAAAAAAGAAGGGACAAAAAAGTCTCTGCAAATATTACATAGGGCTTCTGTGAATTTTTAATCATGCCAATAAATATACACGTGTACAAAATAGTAAGCAATGGGTGAGTTACGAAGAGGAAATTCAGCCAAAATAATCATTTTGGCTGGAAGATTTTGTGCAAATAGGTGATAATATTTCCTATTTATGATTTATAGGAAAGCTCTCCCAAACTCTGTTGATTATTCTCCAAGTGTTAGAATTATTTTCTTAAAATTTAGGTAACAGTAGGTTTGAGATGGAAGGGCTTTTAGTTTATTTTGTCTTATTGTCCCTCCCACTACAAGAGTGCCCCAAATCAAATATTAATTGATCTTCTAGATTTCTTGATGCTCAAGATACTTAGCTTCACAGTTGGATTGCCAAGCACAAAATGAAAGAATGCTTACTATTTTGAATGTTATAATTATAGATATATATACATAAACAAAATGTCTGTTGAATGTTTAACTGGTAAAATATAATGCTGCCAGAGGGATATTTTTTTTGGGGGGGAAGGGTAATTTCCTTTGGTGGAATAATCACAAGTAAATCCAGTTTCCTGAAATGAATATTCTGTAATAGTGTTTTGTTTTTCCCTCACCATAAAGACTGGGAATATTTATAGGCATGCCATAGTCATTTTCTGCCCACTCTGTTGTATATCCAGGGTCATGGGCCAGTCTTCCCGCCCAACCCAACAGAACAACAACCTTCAGTGGAACTGCAAAGAACATAATGAGGTCATACTTAAAAATAGTAGGGTTGCAAGAGCAGTATTTTTTGTTTAAAGAACTGGATCAATAGGGAAAGAAGGTTTAACACCTACCCACCCCATCTCATTATTATTATGCTTCCAGTGGGGTGATGTGGTTGTATGAATGGTGGTGGGGTGTGTGTGTGTATTTGGCTGTGTATGTGTAGTATCAGTTCTACTCATTTATGCAACCATCCAAAACGTTCTGTGGAGACCAGTGGACATCTATGAGGGGGGAAAATGCCTTCCTCTGCCCTAACAATAACCTTTAATATTTAACCTAGTCAAAGGAAAATGAGTGTTGAGAAAATGAGCATTGATATTGCAGCCTTGTTTCTTAATAGTCTTACTTTGCATACATCTGCTTTCTTATGGATGTCAAGTTGCATGTAAAGCTCAGGCAAGTTACTTCATTAAAAAAAGGTTTCTTCTAGCAACACAAACATATTAAGTTGCTCATTAAGATGAACTGCAAAGACTAGCATGGCTTTAAACATCTGATTAAATTCAGCATTACTTCTGTATCCATGGTTTTAAGCATCACCTGATGGTAAAGTTAAGCAGTAAGATGGAAATGTTAGTAATAAAGTTACTGATTACCTTTTAACTAGCCAGTTAAAAAGAAACAAGAATTCATAGTCTTCAAGAAAATATTCCCGAATTAATTATGTTACCAGTTGGATAAAAAATAGAATGGTATTTTGTCTAACAAATGTAGAATGTATGCCATTGGCTGAGTTACACTAGAAGTTGTTACATTGGTATACTCCAGGGTTCGTATGCTTAGTTTTGTAATGCTTAGATTATCTATACCTGGCTTTGACAAGGTTTAGAAAATAGGATTATCAAATTTGCAGATGACACAAAGGAGTGATATATCAAACTTGGGAACCAGTATCAAGATTTAGGAAAATCTCAACAACTTCAGTTTCAACAAGGACAAATGGCAAAATCCTTCATTTTTGTGAGTAAAATCAAAAGCATATGTTTAGAGTATGCAACAGCACATATAAAAAGGAACTGTATGTCTTGGTGAATCTCAAATGGGGCATGAACCAACACTGATATAGCTGTCGACATGGTGCTAGCCCACATCAACAGTAGATTGTCAAGTTAGTAATTCATTGTTCCTCTCTATTCAGGTTGGTAAGACCATATCTGGATCATTGAGTCTAGTTCTCAGCATGGCATTTTGGGAAGGATACTGACAAGTTGAAGTGTGTTTTGAGAAAAATAACAAGATACTAAGAATCTTGGAAGGAAAAACATAGTTGGCAGCACTCAGAATGTTTAGCCTGGAGAAGATAAGATAGCTATTTGTTCAAGTATAGGTGGTCCTTGTTTAATGACCACATCTGGGTTTGGCCACTTGGTCATTGAGCAGAAGTGATGATTTTATTTCAGGTTTCCTTTGCATTACAGACAGAAGAAGGTCATAAATGTGAGGACTGGTCACAGAGTTCTTTTTCTTCACTGTTGTAACTGAATGGTTGCTGTACGAGGCAATCACTAAACAAGGACTATCTGTATCTGAAGAACTGTCATGGAGAAGACAGTTGATTTCTTCATTATTTCGGAAAATAGACACAAAATTGGTTTTAATTATGAGAAAGCAGATGTTGATAGATCATCAGGAAACATTTCCTACCTTCAGCATGGGAGAATCTGCCTCCAGAGATGATAGCTATTCTTTTCCTGGAAGTATTTCAACAAAGGCTGGAAGGCCATCTCCTGGAGATGCTCTAGTTGTGGATTGCTAAACAAGGGGTTGGACTGGGAGCATGTAGCATTAGTAACTGAAGTGTGAGACCACAAAAGATCTGCATCGCACATAAATATTGTAAGCCTCTCAAAGGGAAGAAGTAACTCTTCGTCTTCATGCTAATTGAACAGAGCAAACTGCTTATCTGCTGTCTGTGGTCATTTCCCACTGATGAGTTAAAGTGTTACTCAGCCATTCATGAGAGCAGAAAACTAGACGAGCAAAATTTGCTCTCTACCCCTTTCGCTGATTCCTAACCTGCTTCTATTGCCTCTTTCCAGCTCATTGCAATAATTTAACTTCCTTCCAGGTTAATGAATGAATAATGAGTGACAAAGCCTCCTAAATTTTATACCAGAGTTTTTGAAACTTTCCCACAAAATGCTCAGCTTCTTTGAGAAGCTAAGAGCATATGCATGCCCACACACACAAATTCACTCAGGTGCAGCCAGTTATCACAAGAGCATTGCCTCTTGATCAGAGTTCCTGGATTATTTTTTTTTAACTAACCAGTTCCACAGGCTGATTTTTTTATTATTTTGAAAACTCCTATTTTATAGCTCTTATGGCTGCTCATGTGTGACATTTAACATCTAAGCCTATCCCAGAGCTGGGAAGGTATTGCCAAGGGAATACATTAAGCAACAACAAAAAGATGTCATATGTGTGTCGTAGTTCAGTACAAGTAGAGAAAGACTTGATCCCTACGTAATACTATAAACCATTGCTGAACAAACAGTTTTAGGTTGACAACCAGCCTTATTAGCAAAGGATGAGTATTTTACTAGTAAAAAAGAAATGATTAATTCTCTTATAATCCAAGACCAATCCTTATAACTATTCATTTGGTGACTGTTACAATAGCACTGAAAAAAAGTAATTTATGAGTTTTTCACAGTTAGCGACCAGTGCAACATCCCCATGGTCATGTGATCAAAATTCAGACCTCGACAACTGGCATTTATTTGACATTTGCATAGTCTCGGGTCATGTGATCCCCTTTTACAACCTTCTGGCAAACAAAGTCAATAGGGAAACCAAATTCACTTAACAACTGTTACTTTTTTAACAGTGCAGTGATGCACCTAACTGGCAAGAAAAGTCATAAAATGTGGCATAGCTCATTTAACTCTGTCGCTTAGCAATATAAATTTTGGGCTCAATTATGGTCAAGGACCAGCTGTAAAACTTCTCAATTTGACTTTAGCTGAAAATTCTCCATGGATAATTGAAGTTTTGATGAATGGACACCAATTTGGCTCTCAGAATAAGCATAGGAGAAAAGTAAATTTCTTTTATCCTGCCAGTCAGTTATTCTGCCACTTAGAACAATAAACAGGATTGGGGGTGGATGAATTGCTTCAAACTAGAGAGCAAAGGAAGATACCATATGCCTGAATCCACTCTCAATGATATGTAAACAAGTACAGCAATAGAGCAGAATACATATTCCATACAGATAGTCCTCAATTTACCTTTTGTTCAGTGACCTAAATTACAATGGCACTGAAAAAAAGTGACTTATGGCCTGTTTTCATTCACAATTGTTGCAGCATCCCCATGGTCACATGATTAAAATTCAGGCACTTGGCAACTGCCATGTATTTATAACAATTGTACTGTCCCAAGGTCATGGGATCATCATTTGTAACCTTTCCAGGCAGCTTCCAACAAGCAAAGTCAATGGGGGAAGCCAGATTTCCTTAGTGACCACATGATTGACTTAACTACAGTGATTTGCTTAACAACAGTGGCAAAAAGGTCATAAAATGAGGCACAACTCACTTAACAACTGCCTCACTTAGCAATGGAAATTTTGGGCTCAGCTGTGGCCATAAATCAAGGTCATAAATGCTGGTATCAGTCACTGTGCAATTGAATCACTCCCTCTGTAGAATTTAGTGGAATCTAATCGCATTTACTAGCTGGGGGACTCATTTCAGTAAGCTGTGATTAGTTAATCATTGCTTGAATAATTGAATTCACAATATTAAGCTAAAACAAAACAAATACTATGTATGAATCCAGCTGTGTATACAACAGATGAATTTGAGTTTCTGAAGAAAAGAATTAAACACATAATCCTTCAAACTGGTGCCTGATATAGTATATGCCAGAAAAAATGTACATTTGAAACACTTAATACTTGAAACATGTTAAAGAGGATCATTTAAATACAGTTTTGAATGCTATTAGTTTCAAGTATCTAAAAAATACTTGAATACATTGATCTACATTACTGAATACTTTAGTCTGTCTAGTGTTCAGATTTTAAAAAATTTTTTAAAGGCAACTACACATTACTGAAATACAAGCAACAAATTCAGAGTATGAATGTGAAGTGTTTATTAAGCAAGCAAGAGAAATTGTTCAAACATTTACATCACCCGTGTAAGAGTAAATACATTTCCTAGACAGTTCTTGTAGATGTATTTAAAATGTACACCTTTTATTATGAAATAATTTCAAAGTACTCTACATGCACAAATTTGTACTTCCATATTAAAATTTTATTTTTTGCACGAGATGGAAATATGTTTACAAATAAGCTGACACAACAAAGCTATTAACAAATGGGATGCAAATTATTTAAAAAACTGGCTTTAGATTAATGTACATTTCAACTCTATCCATTGTTTTACTCTTCTGTTTTGACATTTGGGAAATAATTCTCTACTGTGGTGGTCTCTAAATTTCACTCAAGTTATCCACAATGATGTTTAAAAGGGCGGAAAGTTCTCCCTTCCAAACTAGTATCAGTTGGTCAGCTCTGTCTGATACATGGATATATGGATTTCCAAAAACCACTATAGAGAATTCATACATATATGGAAGCCATACCCAATCCCTTTTTAGATTGAAGCTGAAAACTAGATTTTTATGCAGCTATTTTCCATATAAATAGAAATGTGATTGATATTTTGAGATTCATACTCCCCAAAGCTAACTTTAAAATGCTAAATCATATTCTTTTTACAGAACTCATCAAATCTCTATCTACTAACTTTTGCAATGAAATCCTGTCTATGAAATATGTTCATTAGCATCCAACAATTTATTCCATATGTTTCTTTAGAATTTCAGCCTTCCCCTTGCTTTAGAGCTAAAATCAATTGATTCCTGACATTACAAAAAAGGGGAAAAGTATTTAGAGACATCCTATAAAAATATCCGAGAGAAAAACATGCAAAATATGTAACAGCTTCCAATTCTGATCATCTATAGCTGGTATACAATGTCAAAGCACTTGGTTTCATGCTAAAGGAATACTTTCCACATGAATTTGCATGCTAAGAAATTAACTCTGGGGTATGTTCAAGAATGTGTGCTCTTGTTCCTTACAGGCATTATAGAATTTCAACATTTTGATCCCCAAACATCTGACATTTTCTTACCGTTGTACATTATACCAGAAGATCAGTGTTGTTGGGCCAGCTGTCTTTCAGATGATGTTGCCAACTATAGCTGATTGTTTTCAATGCGAATTCTGAACTTGGAATAAGTGGCAATTTTAATGTGTGCTCTATATTCTTTTGAAATCAGTGCAACAAATTCTAGTGATTTCAATGTCACTGAAACATGACTAGCTTTTTCACAACCTATGTGGCAATGTTTTATCGGTAGGAACCTTTTTTACCCCTATAAATACAGTACTCAGACTTATCCATTCTCAAATCTGATGTATATTACTGCACTCAGTGTACATTCAGCAACAATTACAATTGTACATATCAGTAGTGTTTTGATAAACTCTTATAAGGTTTTTGTATCGATGTATCAAACTCAATAAATACAATGTATCTGCTTTGGCTGATATGTCATGCTTTTTATAGTTTAATATACAATGGGACAAAATATGATTAAGCTATTCATTTAAAGCATATATGGGCATAGTACATATTCTGATTAGAATCATAAACAGATGTAAAAGATGTTTATAGAAATAAATGATAAATAAATGTAAAGAGGAAAAATGGTATGAATCAGTTATAATAGCTAATGTTTACTGGAGATCTTTGAAAAGACATGCATAAGAATGCTAATTTTCAATGCTGCGTTTTTATAATCAGGCAACTTTTCCCTTATTAAGGAACAGAGATTGTTCCTAGGATTTTACAAAGTCAAATGTTAATTTCCATTAAGCCAAAATAATAACGAAGCTCGAAACATTCCCACTCAAAAATGTTGTTTCATTTTAAAAAGCCATGTGGCCATACTATCTAACTTAACATCACTAAATGTTTTTAAGGCTAACTACGAGACAGAAAGATCAGTGAATCACTGAACATTTCTGAAACTAAGTGTAAGTTCAGCATAGTATATAATTTTATTAAGGTTTTGAAGCACTAAATCAATGTCTAGCAGTAATTAAAGCAGTGATGTAAAAAAATAGACAAAACTCAGAGAGATTGTGGATTATGGGGGTTGTAATCCAACACATCTGGAGGACTCAGAATTTGGGAAAAACAGCAGCGTTCTAGTACATGCAGAATATTGAACAACCTTGCTTTGCTTCAAGGGGCCGTTCTCAGTTGCCTAAAATAAAGATAATCTCTTTGTACTGCTGGCTTTCTGCATTTTGAAAATGTATATGCTGATTTTAAAAATGAGCATACCTTTTTTTGTTTTTAAAGAAAAGCATGATATGAGGTAGGATGTTTTTTAAAAATGCAATGCAATATATAATTTACACTGATGATTGCAATACAATAAATTCAGCTCTACTAAAAAATACAAGCCACGTTCAATTACTCTCTGCATTTCTATTGAAGATTTTTAAAGCTTTAGGAAGAGTTAGATTGGGGTAATCCAAACACCAAATCATCTTCATGGCTGCATGTTAGAATTCTATAGGGACTGGGGAAAGTGCAAAATGCTTCCTGGAAATCCCAACATCTTGGTTGTTGTTTTTTTTGTAAAGAAAATGTTCTAGTTCTTATGGTTGCAAAAAAAATGCTTGAAAATGGTATTAGAGTTGGAGGTGGGGGCTGCTTTTCAGTGACTGGAATTAGTGTTTTGGTACTTAGCTTGCAAAAGCCATAGGAATGATTGAAAAAGCCTTGTATCAAGTCCATTCATTAGCTATCCAGTTCAAGGTGGGTTTTTTTTTATATCTAATTCATGCGATCTCTCTCATTAAGGTAGAAACCATTCACATCTGATGCCAGACTATGTCTTCCTTTCTTTCTTTCTCTCTTTTTTTCTTTTCTTTCTCTTTATTTATTGGCCACTCAAGATACCAGAGATTTAATCTCTCAGGCTACATGCAAAGTATTTGTTCCCTATGCATACTTTTCCATATGTTGCAGAATCTTACTACTCGGTCAATTTTTGGTGTGTGACAGAGTTTATAGTTATACTGTAAAATATTTGAGAAGTTTAATTAATAAATAGGTAAAATTACTGTGCCAGAAGCTTTTGCATTATCAAAATAAACTGACTAAACAAAAATACTTTTAAGAATCCATCTTATTGAAATTTTATCTGGAAGAAAATTATATAAAACTTGAAACATAATTTTTGATACCACAACATATTGATTCATTCATACTGATGATTCATTCATTCATTCCATTATATAGCTCCCCACTTGCTAAATAATTCTTGCTACCGGTAGTAATAGTGAAGACTCTATTACCATGATTGTACTTAAAATCAGTATCATCTATGCAGCCATTGTTTCATTCCAAATACAGCATCTGATCTTTTTGGAAGTATATTCATATCCACAAATACATAGCCAACTAATTGAATTTTGAGATGACATTTACCAGCAATTTAAAAAGTATTTTAGTGTAATTTAAAGTCAATGGAACTGTATTAAGATTGACATTAGCAAAAAGGCACTCCATTTCAGAAAACCATTGCTCTTTTTGAATGAAAACTCTAAAGAAACCCTGTGTCTTATCCTATGAATCTTGTACTCAAAAAAGAGCTCTAAAGGTAAATGTAAGCTGACAAATCAAAACCCGAATCAGTTCAGATTCATCTGTCTTAGATGTATGCTATCGACTGCTCCAAATCACAGCAATTTTCAAGGACATCAAAGGAAGTAATTTCCCTCATCAAATAACTTGATTCTTTTAAAACTAAGATTTCAACAGGGCAACCCAAAACTTAAAAGTTGCACTATGCATATGCAAATGCACATACAGAAGTTCACTTTCTGAAACTTTCCTGACTAGTCAAAGAACCTTTCATCATGGGTGAGTCACAGTTTCACAGGAACATGCTAAAACACAGGATAAAACACTTTTATCCCCCAAATACTTATTTTTAATCTCCAGAGTCACTTTTATACAACCTTATCCTGCATAAAAATAAACAGAATATATATTTCTTAGTGCAGAATTAATAACCCATACATACACAAAACTCCAATTCATAATCACTGGCTTGTACTTTACAAGCAGTTTAAGCACCATGAATCTTCTTTGCATCACCCTGCTCCTTTAAAAAAATCTGGCATACCATATATCTCCTTCTTATTTTGTAAATTCATTAGGCCTTAGGCTTATTTCTGACAGATACAATTCAAAAGCTGAACCAAGCACAATAACTTTTTGACTCTGTAAATATAATAACTAGTTACAAAATTTAAGAATAATTTTTTCAGAGCCTGGATAATATGCCAGTTCTCACAAAGTGTAGTCCTGGAAGATTACTACTGACTGGACATCCAAAATTATACACACTCATATTAAAACGAAGCAACTGTACAGGAAGATCTCTAATGGAAAAAGAAAGGACAGGGAATCAAGTACATATACAAAAGCACACAGACATTTCTCCCTCTATCCCAGCCTAACCTCCAAAAGAAAAAAGCAGGAATACAGGAATCATATAGAGTTTAGATGCTGTAGGAAGATTAATGTTTAATTGCTTACTCTAAGAGATTTCGGGGTTGGGGGGAAGGGAGAGAAAGAGTGTGTCCCAACATTCAATGTTTAGGTGGACCAAAGTAAGTATCTATAATGCTGCCCTCTACCTATTTGCTTGCCATTCATTTGAAATCTTAAGGTTTCAATGACCTGCTCTCCATTTCCTATTCCAATAATCGATCTAGCCACATATTTTTTAATTTAAAAAGTAATTATCTATGATAAGCCACTGACTACAGTACTTCTCTCTGCAGCCCAATTAGAGGCAGAATAGTTGACAACCAGCATTTTCAATTTTTTTGGTTTTCTGGCTCAGCTCGGTTTTTTTTTAATGTGTTTGGGGTATACATAAAATTTAAGCAGAAATGCACGTATTCTAAAAAATTTAAGGAAAAATACATTAAAAAAAACGATTGGACTCAAACCACAGAGCTTTGATCTGCAAACTGATTTTAGATCTGATTTCATCTTAAAATTCAAGAACTGATTATGTAGGCATATCTAGCTAATTCAGATCATCCAGCAAAAATTAATTTGTACTTAATTTTAAATGAAAATTGTATTCATCTCATATCTACAATATATTTGTTTACCTTTCTCTCACATACACAAGAGCACCATTTAAATACACCATGTGGCTAAGCAGGCTTTGGATTAAGAAAATCATTCTAGCCATTAAAATTGATGGCTAGAAACTCAACTCTGACAATGAACGATATTAAACGAAGACTGAATTACTAGAAGGACAAGAAGTGTAGGTATTGTCTGCCATTCCATCCTGTTTAACTTAAGATATATTCCAGACAGCATAGCTCTGGGCTTGTTTGTATTTATGTTAATCTATTAAGTCATCTATAGAGCATATGGTGATCAACAGCTATATTCTAGTCCCACATGCCACAAGTTTCTTTTTAAAGTGGCTACGCTAACAATTCTGAGAATCAGTCAACACATTTTTTTCAGAACAGCATTTATAGACATCTATTGTCCCAAATTTCATATTTTTCTGAGCTGCTTTGTAAATATATTCTGTATTTGGCATAATTTTCAGAACAACTAGCAGAGCAGCTAATTGCTTGTCCTCCTACTGGAAAAATCATGCATGCAATCATGTTAATTTCCAGGATACCAGATAGAAAAATGACATGCAGATGAGTTTTAGATGGTTTAAACAAATAGGAATGAGAGTCTGGCAAAAACTTGTAAGTCTCCGAATGGCTCTCAATTAATTGAACACTTTGCATGTAAATTCCAGGGAGCCAATGATCTGTCACCTTACTTGCATGACTGCAGAAACTGACACACAATAAATTTATGTTTTATATATTTCATGTTCAATGGAAATTCAACAATCTTTTAGTATAAGCAATTCTGCTTATGCCACTACTGGGCAACAACAGGACTTTTGATTTTAAAAAAACACCATCTTCAGAGGTATCACTGCCAAGTTATTATGACATGTTCTCACATGCACATATGCTAGTAAAATGTGTTACTCTTGGAACAGAAGAAAATATTTAGTTTTGCAAAAAAAATTCATTTTCATATCACCTATACTGA
>JANHFK010000231.1:214083-228362 GCA_036250565.1 Sibynophis collaris
TTAGTCTCCTGATTGAATCTAAATTTCTAAATTGAATTGGGTTGTCAATTTCAGGTCAAATTTCAGGCCTCTGAATTATGGCATTTTACCCATGCACCGAAAAGCTCCCCCACCTCCCCCACTCCACCCCGCAAATCTACTTTGCAGCAACAAAGTTAGCCATGGGCTGAGTTTTGCAACAGACTCTTGGAAATAAACGTACGGTCACATTGAGTGAATCTGGGAGCAAGATGCTGTTGCATAATTTCTCATTGTCTCTCAGGTGCCCTTTCGCTCCTGTTTAACTGGGAGGTCTAAAAACAAGCATCTATTACAAAAAGATTATAAGGCTGTTACGTCCGTCCCCTGCTATGATTCTTTGACTAGTTAGCTATTAATTTCTCACACTAAACTCCCAGCAAGTTGCAATCAAAGAATTCCACTAAGTGATTGATGGGAATGTTATGATTTCTTCCAGCACAATGTGTAAGGTTCTTAATGTGCAAGGATAGAAAAAAAAAACCCCACAGGGTTTTTGACTTGGGGATTTTTTTTAAAGCGAAGAGAGGAAAGCAAAAGTGATAGTGATGTTGAGCTGGACAGAAGGGCTTGGAGAGTTCAAAAATCTGCATCTGAATTTTGGCATTTTCAATCACACTGGTAGAGCCAAATGACCATTATCCTTCCTATTCTTCCTCCCTTCCTTTCCCCCCTCTTTATTATTTTTTAAAATAAATAACTCAAGGCAGAAAACATACATAATATCCTCCCGGCTCCTATTTTCCCCAATAGCTCAATGTTTCACAACTTTGGTCCAATGACTGGCCCAAGATCACCCAGCTGGATTTCAAATCTAAAACTCATAGTCTCTTGGCTTTTAGACCTACAACCACTTCATCAAATAGGCCCCTTCCCCTCGTTTTCATTCTGAGGACTCATCTTAACAACTACAACTTGGTAGGCAAGAGCAGCACAATTTTTTTGCCCTATTGCTCACAGTCATGCCATCTGAACGTGGGACAAAATTAACCAATAGAATGATCAAAATAATGATAAATTAATCTTTGCCTAATCTCATCAATCAACCCTATTTGGGAGAAGTAAGGTAAGAGATAATATTCCAATGTAGAAATCACATTCATATTCTGGTGAAAAAAAGAGAAAATGGTTTCGCTCCTTTGAGATGTTTCTGAAGCCAAAGCTAGATTACAGTAGACAATCCTAGCAAATTTGCTGAATCAAATGCATTCCCCTGCGGTGAGAGCTCAGCATTTCAGAGAGTATTGATCATTCTACCATCATCTTTCCAAAACTCTTGCGGTTAAAAGATAGGATAGCTTATGCTTGTTTGTTTTTCTCCCCCAGGAAGATGCTACTTAAAGTCAGAGAAGCACAATGTTGCTGCAAGAATAAAGCTGTTCGTAAACTTTTTCCTCTAACAGGAAGTTTGAACGTCCCAAGTCAACTAGAACAATGAGGTGCAGACTCCTTGACAGGATATAAATCTCTGTACACCTGGAGGAGGCAGGTATAAAAAGAAAGGGAGAAGGACAGCAGCCAAACATTGATCTTCCCAAGAAGAGTTATACAAAAATAAATGCAGTGCAGTAATGAAAGAAGAGATGCTGGATCTGGATCTTGACTGTTACAAGGCACAAGTACCATATTACAGCATTAGATGCCATTCTGTTGCTTTTTAGCGGTTGTCCAGAATTTTGCAGCCCAGTCTGGCACCCCGTCATGGGTACTCTTTGCCATCCTGAAAGGTAGTTTCCTAGACTTTATGGACAGAAGCAAGTAAACAATGCTGCTCAAATTGTATGCTTAATCATGTAGGTCTGCTTCTAGCATGCCTACCTAATTGCTTTTTAGTGGGTCTGAAACCTGTGTAAATAAACACATCCAATAAATCTTCGTAATCTCCAAAGACACAGTTGGAACGGTGGAAAAATCAAGTCTGCAATTAAAACTGGAGGACAAAAAAAAAAAAGAGGAGGAAACAAATATATTGATTCCAACAATTTGCCAAAACTTACGTGTTTGTTCTTAATGCCAGCTTCAATCCAGCCAAACCACTCATATGTTTTGCATTTTAGGAACTCCCAGTTCAGTCTATAGCTCTGGGCATCACCTGTTGCTGAATAGAGGAGACATCAGCCCATTTGCCTTTCAACCTGTGGTGAAAGATAAGCACAAAGTGAGGATTCAGGCAGGATTTTCCAGTAGTGCAGTAGTCTTGAGGAGGATTCCTTCCCTTCATGCTTTATGGACTTAGCTGTTTTTGTAAGGCAGGACAAGAACAGCTATGACAACATAATAAATACCTTGCCATGTAAGCTTCCTGTTTCTAAGTGGCTATTAGCACCTCTTGAAGCACCTCTGGAAGTTCATAAGGAGGACATGAGATAGATCTTTTCATCTCTAGAATTTGGTATCTGGAAGTCTATCCACTCTGGGGCTCAATTTAATTTTAATTTAATTTTATTATATTTTTAGACCGCCCTTCTCCTTCACAGGACTCAAGACTCCATGTAGCAATGATGGTGGCCAGTAGTCAGGTGCTGGCAACCAGATCCACATGTGTAGAGTTCAAGCTAACTACTTCATTATATTCTGCCCATTATACAGGAATCCTCCAGACTGTTTGCCTTCTCTTGGGAACAAATATGGTTGGGGGGGTGTCAGTTCTGAATCTCTTGCAGTTGTGCAATTCAAGGCTAATCCCTTGCTTGAATCTTCCTCCCTGCCTGGTGGGCGTTTCCCAACAGTAGTCAATGAATGTGTCTTTAATTTCTTCAAAGCCAGTTTAATGATCATCACTCTTGAGACAGAAAGCAAATCCCTTTAGCTAAGAATAGTGTCCTGCTGATAAGATTCTTCTACTTGGTAGCACTGCAAGCATAAATGATGAATCCCTAACACCCTTAATTTTATTCCACTTATTCTCACAGTTGTTCTCCCCCTCCTATGTCTTTTATTCTTATTGTTGTAGGGAAATTTTTATATCTCTCAATCAGAAGTTATAATGTAGTAGGAGAATCAGATATAGAGGGCTTATTGGAGAACTCTATTACCAGCTATGATCCAAAACTCAGAGAGAAGAACTTAATGGGTAGTTAGAAGGTCTAATCAATCATTGCTTAATGACAGGCCTAATGTCTAAATCCATAAAGTTCTGGCTGAAAACCCAGGTCTCCCTTCCTTGTTCACAGTTTAAGAAAAATATGGATAACGACAATATTTTTTGCATGGAAAGCTATATTTTAACTCCAAATAAATGGTGGTTGTTTTAACAGGCAGATTACAATACTTGTTTTCTACAGCTGAGTCTCAATAGCATTGGAACCACATTTCAAGATCTTGGCTGTTTCATGAACTGGAAGACCTTTGATGATTTCAACCTCTACTATAATTCAAGGCCAGCAATAGCTCTGAAGTCCAAAACAAACACCAAGGTATTCCAATCACTACCATTGTCAAACAAAAAAAAATCCAGGAAATTTTCCTTTGTCTGCACTAACAGAATGTAAATTTTGGTATGGTACACATCAGTTACCTGCCAAAGCTACTGATTCTCACTGGAAAGATGCATTAACTGCTTCAAAATTCTTCTAGGGAATAGATTTATGGATATCACAGGTTTTACCATAGATATCCTAGGTTGTAGACAGAGAAGTGATGCATTTATTTATCTGCAAAGGTTAATATAGCACTCAGTCCACAAGACAATGGATGGTTCACAAGGCAAAATATGCAATTCAATACCGGCAGAATAAAAAGATAGCAGCCACAAATCAATCATCAACCAGACAACTAAAAATCAATCTGCAAATATTCAGAGAAATAAGACTGTTTAACGACTCTAAGGAAAGCCAGTAAGAAGACTACCTGATGCACCTCTGAAGATAAATTGTTTCACAACATCTCGCCAATGAGAAGACTTGCCTTTAGGTCCATGCCCCTTTGATCTCTTGTGATGGCAATCCTAAGCAACCTCATTTCTTCTGTTGCCCTGCAACCAAGATATATAGAGATTTGTAGGTAATAATCAGCACTGGGCCTGGAAACTCACTAACGGCCAACCAATTAACCAGATAATAAGTGTTACATAACAGTAGCAACTTTCATCTCCAAATATCTTGATTGCCTCACGTTGCACCAGCTGAACTTTACAGGTTGTCTTCAAAGGCAAAGCATAAATAATGATCACGATGGTTTCATGGTCCAGATAGGGCTTCAACTACTACCAGACAAATATGTGTAAAGGTCCCTTTGGCCCTGGCTTCCATCTATTGCTCCACCTAGAGCTGTGAGCCCAGAAGAAACCCTAGGCTGTGGACAAGGTGAGAGCAATCATCAGTGGAGCACTGTTATTTCTGAACAAATAATAATCCTGTCTTTCTGGGAGTCAACCTATGGGCTTATTTTGGCCCATCCAGATCCACAACATCTTCTCTCTGAGTGAGAAGTCCCACATTTTTTTATGCACTGCCTAGTCTCGTTTGGTGAAATTGGATGGCTATACAAATTTAATTAATAAACAAACACTTCTGATTTGGCCAAGGATATCAGTGTGCAACAGAGTGTCATCCACATACTGATATCTCATCCCAAATTTCTAGGTGTTTTCACATACATGTTAAATAGAAATGAAGTGAGAATTGAGCTCTGAGGGAGTCCATGTTAGAATAATTGTGGGCTTGACTTCTTCCCATAATAATGACTGAAAACTCCACAGCAACAAGGACAGTACCATAATAAAATGGTGTCCCCATTTCCCAACCTTATAGGCTAGCGACTCCCAACCTTTTGGACACCAGGAACCGGTTTCATGGAGAGAGGTTTTTCCGTGAACCTGAGGGGGTTCATGTGCTGCCTGCATCCCACAGATGGTTCTTTGCTTGTTTGCACGGCCCAATTTCCGGCATGCCATGGACCGGTGTCAGTCCACTGACTGGGGGGGTGAGGATCCCTGCTATAGGCAGTTGAATAAGGTACCATGGGCAGTAGTATTAAGTTAGTAAGCAGTCTGATATGACAAAGAGGAGCACACTCTCAGGTTACCCATCAAGTCAACTAATGCTGTTTTTGTCTCGTGCCTGAGTCTGAGTCCAGAGTGGAAGGGATCTAGATAATTGGCTTCAAGTAGGAGCTTTTCTGCTGATTCACCATTACTTTCTCCAGCACTTTCCTCAAAAAGGGAAGGTTAAATATTGGCAAACGTTAGCCTGATCAAGAGAGGTTTCTTCAAGAAACAGCATATCATCATTTCTTCCAAGGCTGAAGCACTATGTCTCCTCTCAAAGAAGCATTCACCACCTCTAGATTCTAGCTATTCATACTCAGTCAAAGAAGCCATGAAGGGCATGGATGTAGCTACATGTGGTGGAAATCTTATTACAGAAGATTCTATGCTGTTACTCCATCTCTACAAGGTTGAACGACGGTGTCATAAGATGTTATCCCAGATCACTTAAGACTCCATTTAAAAGGTGTCTGAGGGATATGAGTCATTTTATTTGCAAAGAATCTAGCAAACATGTCAAAGAGACCAGCAGAAACATTGTCCTTGACCATTCCTTCCTGAAACGAACAAGTCATCCTGGCCACTGAGCATAATTATCCTTTTAACTTTCCTATAGGGTGCATAGTCATTATCTTTCCAAAACCACAACTTTCCCCTTCTCAAACATTCTTGCTGAATCCTGAATGTAAAAAAAATTGAGATAACTGTCAGATGAAGTGTAGTTGTATTTTTAATACAAGATAACCCCCCACATACACACACACCCCTGATCAAATAATGTTATGGACTGGGGTCTTCCAATTGGTCAAATTCTTAATATATCCTACTTGTTTCTATGGATGGTAAATTTCTGTTTCAAGGTCAAACCGCCAGTAAACAAAGCAAAAATAAACAGCCTAGATTTGCTGATTGATACCTGGATACCAATCAATCAAAAACTGATCTACTGTTAATTAACTTGGATCAACTTCCTTCCTGTTCTATTCAAGCGGACCACTCTATCAGTGGGAAGATTTGCAAGGAAGGCACTCCTCTATAGGGGAACGATCTAGAAAACACAATTGTTTAGAGATCAATGTTAGGTATACCCCATAGTAGAATCAAGAGGATTGTGATATACAAACATTGGTCTCAAAGAAAGCAAAATTCAATCAAACATCAATTCTATGATATGGAGTTCCTCAGGTGTATGTTTTCATGAGAAGCAGTTGGGTTTTCTCTCAAAGAATTGAAAAGCCATTTCCTTGCTGTATCAGCTCTTGATCTCTCTTCAGAAACAAATAATCCTTAAAAGCCAGAGCTTGCAAAACAGTTCTAAATGAACAAAAATTCTAAAAGTGCAGCTGGCGAGCTTAAAAGCTTTTGTTCAAGTGATGCACTGCCTGCAATAATTACCATCCAGAGGCACATGGTGCTCTTCCATCAACTCTAGGACATGAACTACAAGAGAAAATCCTATTTGAGCTGTTCCCCTGCACGCCAGTTGTTAGAAATTCATCACGTACCATTTGGAAAGCAACCTGAGGCAACCCAGCTGCAACCAGTAGCTTCCTTGGCTTCCAAAGTCATCTTTCCATTGAAATGCAAAAAGGGGGCAAGAAATCACAAAACATCAAAGAGTTGGTGACTTTGATAAATCACACACAATTCTGCTGGAGTGTTCTTTTTCTTTTCTGAAAATATTTTCCATGTACCGTGCATAAACTGGAATTTCTCTCAGAATATAAATTAATCTAGGAATAATATTCATTTTGAGAGCATTTAACTATCCCCAACGAGTGAGGTTTAATGACTCCCATCTATGAATACCTGAAGAAACCTCTCTCTATATTTTATTTATATTTCATGTTGTTAACTGAATTGTATTTTTGGTACACAAATACCTAAATATTGAATGGATTCAGTAAGAATACAGAATTGTATTCCTTAAATGGACGGGCAAGACCATTTTTACCTATCGGCATCAATTTCAATTTGGGATCGGCTAACGATAGATGCCAAAGGCTCCTATCTTTTGCATTAACACTGTGTGTGAAGTTTAGAAATAAACAAAAGAATGTTGGCAGAAAATAAAATCAGCGGTGTTCAACTGAGTTATATATTACTCTGTAGAGCTTTCTGTGTCATCTAGTAGCACAAGCTAGGAGTTCCATGCAGATATTAAAAAGCAAGGGTGGAAGTGGGAAAACAAGAGAAAATAAGGGTAAATAAGGGAAAAAAAACATGCCTTTACTTTAGATGCAGGCAACTTGCATAATATCTTAATTCATATAAAGATGAAAATGCAATTATCAGTTAATGAGGGAGGCTTTGGTTTTCTGCATCTGGAATTACAGTCCATCATCATGCTTCCTATTGTCAGCAAAGCAGATTCGAATGCAGTCTATAATGATTAGAACAAGGGTGCCTTTGCACAGTAATTAATATATAAAGTTTGGGATGAAGCAACCATGTCCGTCCCCTCCCCCCTTATGTTTCCTCTCCTTCTATAAATATCTGATAAACATGTTTCCTTCCAGAACATTATAAAACACCCCAGATTTCATTACAGGCAGCGAGCTACATCCACACCATCAGTTTAAAAATCACAATATTTTCCTAGCAATAGCACTTAGACTTATATACGGCTTCATAGTGCTTTACAACCTTCTCTAAGCAGTTTACAGTGTCAGCCTATTGCCCCCAACAATCTGGGTCCTCGTTTTATTGACCTCGGAAGGATGGAAGGCTGAGTCAGCCTTGAGACAATGAGAATCAAACTGCTGGCAATCGGCAGAATTATCCCGCAATACTTCATTCTAACCACTGCGCCACCACTGCGCTCTTTCTCTTAACTTACTTTTTCACATTAATGGTATTTCTGTAGACAAGATGCTTAATCTAGAGTTTTTTATTTAAAGATTGCATGCATTATATTACTTGCTTGCTTGCAGGGAAAAACAGTATACCAACTATTTTTTTAAAAGATCCCAGGTTTTGAAGGGACTCATGATAGAAAGGCTAAAAAAGATTAACTACCCATTTTGGCTTACATTGAGAGGCTGTAAGAGCAAACAGAAATGTCACCTTCTTTTCTCTAACTGAATCCTTCTTAATTCTGCGTAATTCAATCGCATCAAAGGCAAATGGCTGTAATTTTCAAATTCTCCTCTTCTAAATCCTTCTCCTATTAGTGGTAAACCTATAAGAGGTGGGCTTCAAAGAAGTATCTCCTCGCAACTGAAGACAGAAGAATGCCTTCGAAAAACTTTCCCCCTTTTTCCTGACTTATTCATGCTAACGATAAGACGGATGCCCTTGTCCTGCCCAAGAGCTGCATGTCGAATTCGTGGCATCTACAGATTTTATACAACTTTCTCCTACTATGTGCAACTTCCAAGTAATAACTCAGTAAATCTAACATGTAAATCTAGACTAGTAACTTTCATAGGCTGTGAGGCTGCTTTATACAGAGATATCATCTGTGGCTAATCCTGGGCACATTTGATTGTCCAGTATGAATCCCAATGCATTTAAATCAACCCCAGCCAGAAGACGATCATGATATGTTGCAAAACCCGAAAGGGTTTGTTGATTGTTCTACACAACAAATCTTTGCTAGTTCAAAACTAGTTCTGTCTAGCAGCTTTGAGAAAACTGACCTGAGCTTACAACTACTGATGGAAATACTTGATTGATAGCATTCAGTACCTCATAAAAAAGGTCAGGGATGAGATTTACAAAACTTTGATCAGAACTTCTTCTCTTACCAGGGACAAAACTAGCCAAGTAACAGCTTTCCTTCCTTACTTTCTTCCTTCTAGATTCAGATGGAACAGTGATTTTTCCCTCACAGTATTGTGCACTATTTTGGACTTGAAAGGAAAAAAGTGTTTTGGGTTACCTGGGGGCAGGTGTAGCACTGGTCAGCAACTCTTTCAACTGCATGCATCTTTTTCTGGGCTTGTGTGGTAGCTAGCCAAACTATCTTGGGAAAATAGGCAGTAAACATGTGCTGTATAATCAAATTGAAAATGCCCATTTTGGCAACACTCTGGCCCTCAAACCATAAATGTCTTCTGAATAACCCAGGTCTTTACCATGTACTATAGGTACGTACTTGTTGCAAAACTGTTCCTCTGGTTTTAGCAGAACCTCTAAGTTAACTGCACCTGTGCAGAAGTGAAACTTGGAAAGTGTCTAAGAACAAAACCAGACCAAACTTTGAAGAGCAGGAGAGGTGATGATTTGTTAATACTGGCAAGGAGCCTCTTTTGTGTGTGAGGCATTGTGCCAGTGGTAGTTTTCCAAAATGCAACAAGCACTCATTAAGCAAACAGCCTGACAGTGAAACACAATGTCCACTGTATTTAGAACAGGAACAGAAGGCAAATATCTTGAAACTATGAGCAATGGAGGAGGCACGAAGAAAGTTGTAGGTTCTTCATGACCAAAGGCGTGGTTATTGTAAGCTGAAGTTCCTCCTGGTCTTCTTTGATACTTTGTGTTTAGTCCTTACATTTGTTTGCATGATAAATAAATTATTTATATAATTATCATTATTAGATAATTGTTCCTTTACAGATCTGAGGCCATTTTTTCAACATTTAATCCTTTTTCCTTTACTGATAACTTGGGGAAAGCAGATATCAGGGACCCTCCTGCTTCCCATCACCCATTCAAGGCCTCACTCATTTTGTCAACACTTTCTGCATCTTATTTGTGCACTTAATCAGTTTCAACCCCCAGAGTCCAGGTCTGATTTTTCCACAAATAAAATGAAGAGCACTTCCATCTTGAAACACACTGGACATTGCAATACACAAAAGTCCCATTTCCTGAAATGTCCATCATAAAAGTAGTCTGGCAAAACAGTTTTTTTAAAGAGTTAAGATAATGGTAAAAGCATGAAGTGACTGTTCCAGGAATCAGATAATGATGACTAGATTAACACCTATACAAAACCTCTGGCCCAGGGTGGATCCTGCAACATTATACTGGGACACATATATTCGCCTTCATTCATGGTAAACTTTCGCCACTGCTGATGTGAAATGTTTTCACCCAGCTGGCAAAAAACTATATCACCATGACCTTAAATCTCCTTGCTACCCATTCCTATCTAGCTCTTGTTTCCTCTGATCCATGTGTCATAGGACTTCTTTCCAAAGTAATACGTCACAAAGCCTAACACATTTGTACACTTTGAGGCTTCCCTTGGATAGTGTCAAGAAAAGAATGCTTGTACACCAGTATAACTAACAATAACCTAAGCTGTTTTGCTCTCAGGATAGGATGAGATGAAGGCCCCAACATGGTAAAAGGTTATTGCCAGGATACAGCAACATACTGTAGATTACAGGGATGCTGACTTTGGCCTAGACAACACAGTCCTAATTAGATGAAACAATTTCTTCTGTCCATGTGATGTTCTGAGTTTTATTGGGTTATAATGTGTTCGTAGATAGTCTTCAGTGTTTGAGTTCTTGCAACTGCTGCACATGTTTTTGTTATCACACAGGTGACCACTAGCCTACCAAGGCAGCATGGGGGATGGCAGTACCATTTAACAGCAATTCTTTGGACCCAATCAATCTTCAGCCCTGTGATCTTTCCATGGGTGGTTCTGAACCAAGATACTGTGCAATTATCTTATAGATGATCCTGTCTTCCATTTATGACCTTTGTTTTCTACCATTTTGTTGTTTTGTTGTTAAGAAGAAACAAATCCATTAAGCAGGGGAAAGTGGAATTGTTGTATGGTTATCTTTTTGCTTGATAATGTTAACAAACCTGCCTGAAAGCAACCTATAGCTATCAGCTGTGATGGAAAATTATTTTAGTACAACTCATGCAGCTATGTTCATTTCATAGGGTCATAGAATTTCCTATCCTACTACTATCTCTTTTCAAACTGTGCCTTTCTCTTACCTTCTAAATTGAGTGGACATTAACTATTCCCTTTTTAATGAACAATGTGGTCCTTCTTGCCTTAAATCTTAGGTACAGTGTATTGATTTTTCATTTCTTCTTTCTCAAGTGCTTTCTACATCCAAGAAAAACAACCTTTCTGGAACAACAACTTTTTCTCCAAGTACAGACTTTGGTAGTTACAAATCTCCTTAATAGGATTAGAATCTGTATTTTTGCGTCAGTTACTTATCTAATCATTATTTTTTTTTTCTGCCTTGGCATAAATGTGGTTACGGCATTTTGGTACCCAAGAACAATTCACTTTTATGAAATTTGGAAGCAGCAAGTGGTGGGAGAATTTCCTTTTGAAAACTTTGCTTCTAAACAAAGTGCAAGACAGAACCAGGTTTACCTGAGCACAAGTTATGGTTCTGCATAGGACAAGAAGGAAGTGTCATACTAGAGAAGCAGGAACCTCTGCATTATTATTTTAATTATGCATAATTGATGGTGCCTCATCATAGTAGAATGTCATTTAGTCCAATAACTTTGGAATCCAGGAACGTCTGATATAATGCAGCTCTCAGCTATTACATCTGTCTTCTGGCAATATTACATTTGTCCTCCTGAGAGCTCTACTGATGTAATAGTTTCAGTAACTAAAGCAAAGCAACTTCAGATTCAATCTGCATGAGCGAAAGAATGACTATAGTGGCTCTCAGTGGGTGGTTATTAGAGAAACTTGTTGAAAGCCGTTTATTTATATCATATGCAAAGTCTGAGACTTCCCCATTCCTTTCAGCTGCCACAAGAAGATGCTGGGCAGTGCCAAAAAATGGGGAAGCCAGTAAATAGAAAGGCAGTGTGCTAAATAGAAAGAGAAGGAGTTGATCACAAGAAACTACTATCAAATGGGAGCTGCTGACATTGCAACTGGGTTAATTTCTCCTACAAAGTCCAGGGTGATATCCTGTAAGCCTGGTAGTATGAAAATGAACTGGCCTATTACTGTCAGGGTAAGTGAAGAATTCTGCCTTAGACAAGCCACTTGCAATATATGCCCCAGATATCTTTAGCTATCAAACATTTATTTCAGTCAGCTTGATTTCTCCATGTATTAATGCTACTGAACTGAAGGTTCATTTAGAGCAGTTTATATTATTATGAAAAAACAAAAAGTTGTGATTTGTTGTTAATATCTTATTTTACTGCAACAGTTGGAAGTCAATGGGTTTTTTTTTTCCTGCTGTCCCTCACTTCTCTTCCCCCTCTTCCTCCCCATTGTTCTCCTATTTATTTTTGTATTTTATTTTATCTTATAACTCAATAAAAATGTTAAACCAGAAAAAAAAAGAAAACAATCAAGCTTAGAGAACACCAAGGACCCCTCATTTCAACTCTCACCTACAAATATTCTTCTTTAGTGTATAAATTGCATCTCCAGGAAAATATCTGATGCACTCTTTCTCATGTCTGATAACTCCATTGTGTCTGTATATTCTTTCTTAACACTGCAGCACTGGTCTTAATGTGAATCTACACAAGCTTTAAATGGAAGCAGATAAATGTAGCTTGTAAGTATATAAAGAATAACCAGAGCAAGTGATAAGTCACCCAGACAGCTTTTGGAGCTATGACGGGACTAGAACTCACCGTCCTCTGGTGATTGGCCCAAAGTCATCCAGCCAGCTTTCATGGCTACAGGGGGATTTGAACTCATGGTCTCCTGCTTTCTAGCCTGGCGCCTTAACCATTCACCCACACACCTTGTTCACTTCATTTGTAATAGCAAATTTTCTGGCAAGAGAGACAAGGATAATATTTGCTTATATGCTTTATTTAATAGATTAAATTAGATAACCAGTGTAGTGTAGTGGTTAGGAGAGTGGGCTATGATTAGGGAGACTTAGGTTCCACCCTCAGCCATGGAAGTTTACTTTAGGCCAGACACTCTTTCTCAGTCCAACTTATTTCACAGTTTTGTTATTATAGGAGGGGAAAAAAAACAGCGGAAAGGAAGGAGGAAACTCCTGAATGAAAGACTAGATATAAATCTAGCAAACAAACAAACAAACAAATAGGTTAATAGGGTAAAAATGCTTGCAACAAATGCAGACATGCTTTTAGCACATTGTCAGTTCAACTCCTTAAACCAAACATGGCTTTCCCCCAGATTGCACTGCAGCTGAGATAACAGATGTGTGATTCCAGAAAAAAAGACCCAGCTGCTTCAAAGCCAGGGCAAGCTGTCCAACTCTATTAGTGCATAAAATAAAATTAAAAAAAATAGAAATGGGTCTAATAACTTTAATATAGCTTTTTAAAAAAAACAAAAACCAGAAGGTTCCATTACAGTGGTGGGATTCAAATTTTTTTACTACCAGTTCTAAGGGTGTGGCATGGCTTGGTGGGCGTGGCTTGGTGGGCGTGGCAGGGGAAGGATACTGTAAAATCTCCATTCCCTCCCACTCCAGGGAAGGTTACTGCAAAATCCCCATTTCCTCCTGGTCAGCTGGGACTCGGGAGGCAGAGAATAGATGGGGGAGGGGCCAATCTGAGGTGGTATTTATCGGTTCTCCAAACTATTCATAATATCCGCTACCAGTTCTCCGGAACTGGTTAGAACCTGCTGAATACCACCTCTGGTTCCATAGTTCAGAATCGAGGGATCAGCAACATGCCTTTCTTCTCATTCGACTAGAACAAAGCAGAAGCTTATTTATGTCTTCTGCAGCAATCAGTGGTTTGTATCTTCCATCCATTATATAAATCAAGAGCTGCACGGAAGCATGCAACATTGAAATTTTTAAAAAGTAAAAGCTAAAACTCTGTAGAAGGGGCCTCTTTGCCGACCTTCTGTCCCTAGCAATCTTTATGATGTACAAACCAAACAGCGTGTCATTGCTGACAATCCTGCTAAAAACTTAAAACGCCAGGCATGTTTTGTTTACAGCCAAAGGTCCTGCAGGGGATCTGGTTTATTTCAGAACACAAGCATGGGAGATAATAGAAATATTGATGCTGAGGTCATGTTACCAAGAAGACGAGAATATAATTCTAAAACGGAAAAGCTGGTACGTGAGGGCTAGGATGGACGGAATCAATAGGCTGCCTTTTTAAGGGTTCCTGGTTCTAAAAATACACCAATGTGAAGTGTGAGAGAGATGGCGGTTTCTCAGGAAGGGAATCTGGGAAAAGAGCAAATACACACGTTTTCTGTCCTCTATCCCAGTGGTCACCAATCAGTGGTCCGGGGACCACTGGTGGTCCCTGGGAAAATTTTGGTGGTCCGTGGAGAAATTTTAGTATTTTTGCATTTTTTATATTGCACTCATCCTTAAGCTACGGCTCCTAGGCCGAAAATGGCCGAGAGCAATTAATC
>JANHFK010000231.1:287851-298228 GCA_036250565.1 Sibynophis collaris
ATAAGATATGGGACTTATTTTACCAATGGTTAGATAATAAAATGTGGAAATGAAATGTTTTAGGGAATTTTATAAATGCAAGGATAATAGAATTATAGACAATATAATATAATGATGTATTATTAGGGATATAACATGAAACAAGGAAGGATACGATATAAATTAATTTAGAAGGTTGATTTTTGAATATTTAGCATAAAATGACATGGTAATAGTTATAGTTAAATGAATGATTAATAATGATGACATATTGGTATGGATATAGGTATGAAAGGAAGCACAAAAGATTTGTAACCAACTGACACACTGTATGTAACTTGAAAAGATGGTTTTATGTTTGTTTTTGTTTTAAAAAAAATAAAAAAAAATTTGAAAAAGAAAAGAGGTTAGCTTGATTGACCCAGAAGAACCATTTTATCCTGAAGAAAGAGGAGAAGAGGCAAATTAAGCAAAAGAAGGGGGGGAAATTGTGATTGAAAAAAGTGGAGAATGCAAAGAATGACTGGCCAGCTCAGGAAGAAAATAAGACACATTGCAATCAGACCACAATACATTTATTTCTATTCTCTTGGACTACCAAAGTAACAATTATCACTATGTTTGCTTTTCTCCTTATTTTCTAGTTTTTTTCTTTGAATCTTTGGATTCTAGACCCAGAAGGCAGAGATGGTCTAATTACTATTTTCTTAAACTACAGTGAGGAAATGTTTTGGCTGAAGAACCAATTTTTTTGCTTTAAATATAGCTTGCCCTAAAAAAAAAAGTCCATAAATAATCTGAGCACAATGCTCAGAATGTTTGAGTTGCAACTTCTATGCCAGATTTCCATAATGTGGTGCCCTTGACATGGGTCAAACATCCTTATCTATCATCACACACTGGTCAGGGATGACAGGCGTTATAAACCAATCACATCCAGAAGATGTGGCATTGGGGAAGACAGATTTAGAGTATGCCAGGAATTTGCATGAGTCTGCATTTTCATTAAGTGTTGTCTAACTGTGTTAATCTTGAGCTGGATAAGAAAACTTTTGCACCTGGAGCAGTTACTCAACAAAGGAGTTGGACAAAAAGGACAGTTCTTAGTAAAGGAGATGTTCTCACAATCACAATATCATTTATTGGTCAAAGTTAAATAATTCTATACAGCATCCTTTATGTTTTCCCTTTTATAGCAATTCAGCAAGGCCTAAATCCTGACCTTGGAATAATGGGGAGGTCTTAAACCAGGGGTCTCCAACCTCCCTGCTTAAAGTTGCCAAGGTTGGAGACCCCTATCTTAGACTACCAAATGGACATTTGATCTCTAACATGTTCTTTACAATAAATTTATCAGGCTCTTGGCTCCTTTGAATGTTGCTAGAGTATCTAAAAGTGACTGGACTCCAGCCAAGGAACCCTTATCCCCTTGGTGTTATAATCACTTGGGGAAGGGTAATCTAAAGTAGAGAAATGTTGACTCTCCGTGATTCTAGTCAGAACAGAAGACCTCATTCAGTGCCTTGGAGCATATCCTAATTGATTTGGGAATGGGACACAACTGGGTTTTAAAGCTTTGTTGTAAGTGTGAGATTCAGTAGCTATTACATGTGAGCTGTTGAGACTTAGAAAATATCTGAATTTGCATTATATCTATATAATAGATAACAATCTTTTGAATGTTCAGTAGGCCTGTGTCCAATAAAGCTTAAGTGGCAGGTCAGTGGGGTATAATAGGATTATATTTTATCCTGAGCCACCATTATATCAGGCTATTTTTGGACATCAGTTTACTGATCAGGCATTATGCAGGCAGTGGTTTTTGGAAGCCCAAGTCAAAATGATCGTGAAAGGCCATGTCCTGTGATCAGAGAGGAGGGGTACGCCTGCAACTACATCACTTAGCCAACAGTAGCTGAGCAGATGCAAGACCCAAAATAATGAAAGAAGCACCATTCGTCCAGATGCTTGTCAGGAGAAGATGGAAAAATGCTCATTTAAAACTGACAGCTGTGGATGGATTAAAGCTTCCTCTGCAGTGAACTGGGAATATGACAAGACTGTGCCATAAGGAGATGTCTTCTAAAATAGGTCATCTTGGTGCCATGGTTGATGCTGGTTCAAGTGCTGTAGGAGAACTCAAGAGGAGGGTGGTTTTTTGGCTCAGTCTGTTTTTGTGGTTCTTTATATCAGAAATGACAAAATCTGAAATGGTGGGATCCCCTCTTTCCATTTTGCTAAGATTTCCAGGATGAAGCAAATAGAGAAAATGCAAAATCAATAGAAGAGAATATTTGTAACTTAGGGTTAAATTGGTCCTTGGTGCTCTCTGAGTTTGGTTATTTTCTTGCAGATATTTCATTACCAAACTAGCAAATATCTAGCACTGAAGATGTTACTTACCGTAATTTGGTCATGAAACATCTGCAAGGAAACAACCAACCTCTGAGAGTACCAAAGACCCCACAAAATGCAAAATAGTAGCTTTTTGGAGGAGGGGAGCACTTTTTTTCCAGTAAAAATTGCAGTTTTTTGACACATTCATTCCTGGGTTTTTTTAATGCATTAAAAAAAAAAAAGAATTTCAGCAACATAATTTTTAGTGTAAATGCATTATGGTAGTGGTAGGGCACAGAACATCATCTTATCTCTTCCTAGCTCTTCTTTCTTAATCTTTTTCTTTGGGTCTTCCTCTTTCTTCTTCAGGATTAGAATAATGCAGGCAATGGCAGCCAGAAACTCCTTTCCCGCCCTCCCAAATGAGCAGGTGGGCTGGAAAAGCTATAATGATGTAACCTACCACCACTCTAACACACTTACAGCATACTAGCAGTGACTGGTGATCTCTAATAACTATATTTATAAGTGCTTTAAAAATTACTAGCAATTAAAAGCAGTGTTTCCCAGTGGTGAAATCAATATTTTTTTACTACTGGTTCTGTGGGCGTGGCTTGGTGGGCGTGGCGTGGCTTAGTGGGCGTGGCAGGTGAAGGATACTGCAAAATCCCCATTCCCTCCCCACTCCTGGGGGAAGAATATTGCAAAATTTCCATTCCCACCCCACTCTGGGGCCAGTCAGAGTGTTATTTGCCGGTTCTCCAAACTGCTCAAAATTTCTGTTACTGGTTCTCCAGAACCTGCTGGATTTCACCACTGATGTTTTTTTCTATAACCCAAATTCCAGGCTCCATGAAAGCAAACACTGTTGTTATGAAGAACCATGTCAGGGTTACAAAAATGCCCTCCAAACAAAAGGACTCCAAAACAATCATGCTTAAAAATTCCATTTATTAGGGAAGAGATACTGGCACATCTGGGCAAACCCGAATCTGAGAATTCCACGTTTTGCCTCAGTAAACCAAAATCCCAAATCCAACCCCTTCTTCTATCCATTGGTTCCCTCAACCAATCACCCTTCGTTCCAGCTCGACCCATCTCTGCAACCTTCCTCCTGCACATGAATCAACACATGACCTTGACTGATGGAGAAACCATGATTATCTCTGACTATAATTCACTCCCTCTACTTTCCCATGTGAAACTAATATAAAAAGTAAAAATGAAAAACATGTGGCAGCCGAGAAGCTTCAGGTGCTAACATGGCTTCCAGAGCTGACAAACCATGTGTGGAAGAATCATTTTACATGGATTTCAGTGGAATTACATCCTACATATTTTAATACAGTGGGAAGGCAGCCCAGGAGTTTGGGGACAGAGTAGTTTATTTAGCAACGTGTGAAGGAGTAGCTTTTATTTGTAAGTGATGCTGCCTTGATAATGCTTCCTTAAAGACTACCTTAATTCCCTCACTGATTAGATGAGGCACTGGCAATTTGAAACAAGTTTAATCTGAAATAATTTGAAGCCAGAGATTCTCTAAACGTGAGGGGATTAGTTTTGCGTAGGAGAGAAAATCTTCTGCAACTGGCATGAGTAAATTAACATTTTAGTGGCATTGCCCCTAAGAAGCTTCCCTTCCTTTTTTTTAAAAGGCTAACAATCATACTGACTGGCATAGGATATTCAGTGATGGGCCTTCCCTATTCATTTTCAGTTATATGAAAATCAGATACTGGAATTAGGGAGAAAACTTTTTCTTCTTCTTTTGACTTCCCAGAATGCAGAAGTTTCAGAAAAGAGCAGTGAGGTTTTCCTCTTATTCTGCTATGCATAGTTAGGTAATTAATAACTTTGCTGTCAGAAACAAATATTCTGATACCAGAAAAGGAAAATCCAACCCTCCCTTACAGTTACCTTCCCAAATGCTAAAAAGTGTCAATTAGCACAACAAAATATACTCATGAATAAATTTGAAGGAAAAAAAACCCTGATTGCAGAGGTTAATTCATTAATCAGACATTAATTGGATTATACCTGTTGTCCATGATTGTTGGCCATATTGTATGAAACATTTAAAGTTAGGGATAGAGAATCATGGGGAAAAAATCTATACGGTGACTAAGAGTAAACAATGACTCAATGGCATGTATTCCAGCAACCATACAGTTTTATCAGGAGGAAATTGGATAAAAAATTGGACAGTGCATATAGAGCCATGGTGGTGTAGTGGTTGGAATGCAGTACTGCAGGCTAATTTTACTGACTGCTGGTTGCCAACTGTTCAGCAGTTCAATTCTGACTCAGCCTTCTATCCTTCTGAGGTTAGTAAAATGAGGACCCAGATTGTTGGGGGCAATTTGCTGACTCTGGAAACCACTTAAAGAGGGCTATAAAGCACTGTGAGGCGATATATAAGTGCTATTCTATTGCTATATTCCTTTCATGTTTGTAAGCAAAGATCTGAGTATAAGGTGGAATGAAGCTACTACCTCAATCAGTAGATTTGGGGACATCATGAAATGGCAGCCAATTGTTTCTGGTTTAATTTGATTGGTGCGGTTATATTTTATTGCACCTTGATGCCAGAATATTATTGTTGTGGATCATCACAGAGTTAGCCAGATGTTTAGACTAGATTTGGCATTTTTATCCAGCTATTAAGTCATTCCTGAGAACCTTATTATTATTGTTGTTTGAGGATGTTAAAGGTATTGTCGTAGGATGTTGTCTTTTACAAGTAAGGCTGCCCTTTGTATTACTATGTTATTATGGTTTGTTGCAGAGTCAGCCAGATATTTAGAGTGGATTTGTCATTTTAGCCACCAAGTCTTCATTATTATTAGATTTTTATCCTACTTCTAAAAATATTTGGTCTACCAAAGGTGGCAAATATACCTAATACTGAGTACCATGCTCCTTGATAGGCTGTGACCAAGTCTTAATTAATGTGCCTAAGATCTGGAAGCTCAACTGGATCAGAAAACAGAGTAAGAGTGTTGAAAGATACCTCAAAGGTCTTCTAGTCCACCCCCTTCATAATTTGCCCTACTCAGGACTTCCTGTCTTTCTGAGCAGCCAGTTTCATTTTGTTAGGCCAGTGAGGTATTTATGCCATATAATTGTCCCTAAATTCCAAACAGCACTATCCTTATATATATTTTGATGTTTTCTCTACTGCAATTCTTGAGTGAAAAAATAAAATAATCGTCTATGACAGTGATGGCTAACCTTTTCTTCCTTGGGTGACAAAAGCGTGTGTGCGCACGCAATAGCACGTGCGCGTGTGCCCATACCCATAATGCAATGCCCCTCATGCACACTCCCTCCCCCCAGGCGCAACACCCCCATGCTCCCCTTCCCCCATGCGCAGGCACGTGTAACTCCTCCACACTTCCCCACCCTCCATGCATGCACAAGTGACCCTCCTGCGACCCCATTTCGGGCCTAGCAGGCCTCCCTGAAGCCTCTGGAGGCCGGAAACGCCCTGTTTCTGGACTTTTGGTAGGCCCATTTTTCACCCTCCACAGGCTCCAGAGACTTTCCTGGAGCCTCCAGGTGGGCGAAAATGGCCTTCCCTGGCCCTCCAGAGGCCAGAAACGGGACATTAGGCCCATTTTTCACCCTCCCAGAATGTCCACACGAGCCCTGTACTTATCTGGCATCCAAAATGGGCCACATGGAGACTCCTGGGGGGGCGGGGAATAGCATGGCCATGCATGCACGTCTCCCACATGCATGGCAGAGATCTGAAAATCAGCTGGATGAAGGGAGGTGAGCGTGCCTGCAGAAATGGCTCCGAGTGCCACCTGTGGCATGCGTGTCATAGGTTCGCCATCATGGCTCTGTGAGTTAAAACTTTGTTTTTTGGGTGAACTGCTTACTGAACTTGTAGTTCATGTCTTGTGATATTGGGTTAGGATGCAAGGGCCTGTCCTATAATTTCCTATATAATGAAACACCCTGGCAATTCTGTTTTCCGCCTCCTCTATACGGTTGCAATGATCAGACCAGCATGATTCACTTTCTCTGAATGTGGCCAAATTTTGCTCTTTATTTAATCAATTTATATAGCCACCCATTTCAGCAAATGACTCATTGTAAAAGCAGAAGCATTCTATTCGCATCAAGGATCTTGTGATAAACTATACTGCTGGGGTATTTTTGTTTGCTGTTAACTTGTTATATTCTGATCAATGATTGTAATAAAGTGCTATGTTTCTTGAGCTGGACCTCAGTATTAACATAATTTGCAACAATGTTTTATAACTAGTATTTCATATTTTATAATCTGCTGAAACCTGGGAGAAATTGGCACCAAGTTACCTATTTCTTCTTTTGGAAGGGAATCTGAGCTCTGATAAGAAAGTTTTTAAAAAGCCCCATGAAGGTTGTATGAATTCCTTGATGATAGGAATTATGACTAGATGAAAGAGAAGGTGGAAGGAGTGGGGCAGGTATGAACAAAAGAATGAAAAAGGAAAGAAGGGAAGGGAAACTAAGAAGAGAGAGGAGGAAAATTGTTAAAGGAGGCAGACAAAGACTGAGAGGGAAACCAATACATTCATATTCTCCTTCCCTACTTGCCCTACATCAACAATAAATGTTGGTTGGGTGGAGGTATCAGAGTGCAGGTAGTCCTCGACTTACGACCACAACTGACCCCAAAGTTTCTGTTGCTAAGTGAAACATCTGTTAAGTGAGTCTTGCCCCATTTTACGATCTTTCTTGCCACAATCACTGCAGATGTTAAGATGTTAAGTGAATCTGACTTTCACATTGACTTTGCTTGTCAGAAGGTCACAAAAGCAGGGGTGAAATCCAGCAGGTCCTGACAGGTTCTAGAGAACCGGTAGCGGAAATTTTGAGTAGTTCGGAGAACCGGCAAATGCCACCTCTGGTTGGCCCCAGGGTGGGGTGGGAATGGAGATTTTGCAATATCCTTCTCCTGCCACGCCCACCAAGCCACACCCACCAAGCCACACCACGTCTACCAAGCCACGCCCACAGCACCGGTAGTAAAAAAAATAATTGGATTTCACCACTGCGCAAAAGGGAATCACATGACCCTGGGACATTGCAACTGTCATAAATATGAGTCAGGTGCCAAGCATCTGAATTCTGATCACGTGTCCATGGGGATGCTACAACGGTGGAAATGGTTAGAAGTCACTTTTTTCACGTTGTAACTTCGAATTAAATGAAGTGTAGGTTGAGAATTACTGTAGTCTTGTGAAGCTAAAGAACATAGCCCTAGATTAAAAACACCATCGGCACCAAATAGAGCCAAAAGTCAAAAGTGACAGAGGTAATTCACACCACATTAATCAGCCAGCGCATCAAAGGCTGCTATGAAGCTGCTATTTCACAGAAGATTCTAGTCAACATTCAGAGAAGGGCAACTGAGGAGAGGTTGCCTTGCAATCTTCAGGCAGCTAAAGGCCTCCTCAATCAGCTTTTGCTTACATTCAGTCAGGAGGGGAACAGGACTGGAGAGTCAAAAGGGAGCACATGTTGGCCTCATTGCAACCACCACCACAATGTTGGCTCTGTCTATTGGCCGAGAGACTAAAAGCCACCAACTGCTATTCTGTCCTGAATCCAGGACAGACAGGGAAAATTGGTAGACCCGGATTGCATTTTGCTTGTTTTTTCTTTCTTTCTCTTCTCCCTCTTCTTTCCATTTCCTGCCCCTTTTGCCTGTTATCTTTTTCCATTTTGAGGCGGAAGGCAGTAACCATCCATTAGCAAAAAAAACAACAACCAAACAAACCAAGATGAACTTATATTTTATTATAGAAAAGAGGGATAACATACAGCAGCAGTTCAACGAAGAAGGAAGAAATAGAGATTGTATCTCAGAATACAAATACTTAGCAGTCATAACCATGAGATAGAAAATTACAGTACTAGCATAAAAGCAGTTTTCAGAGGGTCTCTGTTTTCTTTTCAAAAATGTCTATTTATTATCAGTTCAAGGTACAGTAATAGCAAAGAACTAATCCGGTTTGACCTGCAAGTCAAACATGAAGACGAAACTGATCTCATAATGAGGCTTCTTTATATTTTTCAAGAAGCAACTGGTTATTTTATGACTAAATTGCTATCCATTTTATTGCCATTTTCTGGTTCCACTCTAAATGTAGAAAAAAAAAACCCTCCCCAGAATAGCTAAACACCATAAATGGATGATCCATTTTCATTTTCTGCAAAGGAAAACATGAAAAGGTTCTTACAGTAAACTGTTTTTAAAAAGCAATTCTCTGCGATAATTCATCTGCAAATGGCATAAATGTATGATTTCACCATGCTGAAATTATGTTGGTTCTGCTATTTTTTAAAATGCTTTTTTAAAAAAAGCTAATGACATATAGTTTATATAAGACTGAGATAATGATAGCCCGCAGTGACTACGTGAGCCAATCTATCAAAGACCCGTGTATATTATGACTTCTGTAAACTTCTGTATTAGCTCTTAAAGCTCGTAGGCTTCTCTTGTCATTGGCTAAATAGTTCTAACATCACAGAAAGACCAAGCAGCAAAAATGAATTTAAAGGTATAAAGTCTGGTATTCAAGCAGAAAATGACCAGAAAATGTATATGAGGGAAAAAGGGGAAAAACACAATAGATAAAAGAAAAAGAAAAAGGAAGGAAATATTGAATGAAATGAATGACTGAGGAAAAGGGAACAGATTAAGGATAATGACTGTTGGAAGAAATGTCCTTCTCTGTTCCCCTCCAAGTGAGGAGAAAGACACTGGAAACATGGAGACCGCTTGGAAAAATGGTTTTTAATGGCGGACAGGATCACATGCCTTTGAAGATGTTGGGTGAAGAAGAAAAAAAAAGAGGAGAGATGCTGAATGCCTAAGTTTTATACCCTCTCTGGGCTTTTGAATTTGAGCTTGTATTCTGATTGGTTCTCAGACTCCCATGGGGCCATGCAGGGATAACTTCGTAGGTTGTCTGTGTCCCAGGCTTGGTTGAGCCTTGCTGGGTGCTTGGGCAATTTTTACTATGGCTCTGCCTGAAGGAGGTAGTTCTTTGTTATGTAGAATAGGCTGGCTCAGGCCTTAATGGCCCATTGACAAAGATGGGAGGGGGGGGCTGAATTTCTGCCTCCCTTTTAGGGGAAATATTCTGCCCACTCTCAGTATCTCTGCTCCTTTTCTGCCCAGGATCTCAAGCCATGTGATCCTGTTCATCAATAAACCTTCTTTCCAAGTAACTTCCATGAATCCAGTGTCTTTCCCCCCCACTTGGAACTGAACCCAGATGGACATTTCTTCCAACAGCACCAATTGTGAATACAGTACATCGACAAAATGTTGACACACACACACACACACACCCCAAAATCATTAGGACCACCCCATTAGAGTATCCAGAGTCATGTGGCCGAAAAGATCTGGAGGCAACCCACCCCAAACTCTTCCACCAAAGTTGCCACCAAATTACAATCGGGGGACAACTTTGGAATGTGTCAGAAGGAGGCGATTACTCCTAGAGACGCTGCAGGATGTGTCCCTGTGAACGGCATTTAATTCGTGTAATTTAATTCAATCTAAATGCAAATTAAACTATACCCCTGGCCCCTTTCTAAAGCACAATCCTTGGCAAGCTGCTCGAAGATAACTGGACCCTTGGCCCAAAAAAAGATGCAGCTACGGAACTATCTCAGAATAACTAGCAGGCCTGAGCAGAGACAAGTAAAGCTGCAACCATTTCGGAAGGAATGTTGATTCGCCTCAGACGTTTCTGGCTAGGTAGCTGTAAAACCAAACGGGAGACTGTAAGATGCCAAATTATGGCAAAGGCCAAGCAAGCAGCCATTTTGCTAAAGGATGCAGTCATCCCTTAACTTCTGTAGGAAGTTAGCACCCAGTGCTCTCCTAGAAGAATGAAATGTTTTAGGAAATGTTTTAGGCCCATTTAGGCGCTCCATGGTTTAGGTCCTGTATATTTGCGGGATCGCATCCTGACACCAAATTCCTCCCACCGACCAGTGCGCTCCCACAGAGAGGGCCTCCTTAGGGTCCCATCGGCCAAGCAGTGCCGT
>JANHFK010000231.1:345284-358556 GCA_036250565.1 Sibynophis collaris
AGAGGTGGTATTTGCCGGTTCTCCGAACTACTCAAAATTTTCACTACCGGTTCTCCAGAACCTGTCAGAACCTGCTGGATTTCACCCCTGGGATGAAGTCTTGATTAAGGAAGGGACAATGGAATGGATCAGGACTGTCAAACTCCTGGCCCACGGGCCAGATGCATCACATGCGCCAGTTGCGTCATGCCCTGGCCATGCCCATGCCTGGTTTAGTGAAAGGGAAAGAAGTCCTGATATGTCATGTGACGTTGCCATGACGACTTGAGTTTGACACCCCTGGAATAGATCAATCAAAAAATTATTCTGAAATGAATAGGTCCATCACCTGATGGACTCTAAAAGAGAAATCTCTCCATGTCAAGCTGTTGTCTGCTTTGCTCTGTAACAGGACTCTACAGGTATGCCTTAATTTTGCCTTCAAAATATGGCTCCTTGCCTCCTGCTCACCAACTTTATGCTTACACATTCATTCAGTAGGACTTGAATCTGATGTGTAGTGGCATTTGAGAAAGACTTTGGGAGAAAGGGCAAAGAGATATTGCAGAGGAAACAGATGAGACATCATAGCCTACAGGTAGATAGTAGGAAGAGCAAGAGGCTGAGAGGAGATCTTCCCTAGTTAAGGAAGATTATGGGAGAATTGTACTTTCAGATTTGCAAGATTCGGTCAATGTAGTTTTATGATAAAGTGGAATTAGCTCACGATGCAATTTCTATCTGGTTTACCTGGCAAGGCTGACATCAATCTTGCAAGTTTGAAAGCACAATTCTCTCCCCATCTCCTTTATAAGAAACCAAGGAGGGTCTTTTCTGAGCCTCTTGCCCCACCTACTAACCAGTTATGGGCTATGCTGTCTCTTATCCATTCCATTGGCAATGCCTATTCACCCAGTTTCCCAAGGTCTTTCCCACATGCCATTATAGCCAGCCACAAGGGAGGTGGAAAATATATAGCCCAAAGAGAAAGGTTATTTTGCACAGGACCCCTCTTGTCTTAGGAATCATATTTTCTGTGTACTTAGTTTATTCTCCTGCCTGCTGGTTTGAAACATACAGCATGGAGCTCTGATTCCTAAGCACTGCGGATGTATTGTGTGAAAATCTGCCCCTTCTATCTTTCAGGCTTTTTGTTTTTAGTTACAGCAAATTAACCTTGCATCCCAAAATATCTATTGCAGCAGATGCCCACAGCAAGCAGGTCCCCTTATCTGCCGGTCCTTTCCTGTCTTGGTCCATGGAACAAGGACAATCCTCAGCAGGACAATGGAGTGCAGATGGCTTTCTGCATGGTTACGTATTTGCTGGATTAGGTAATCCTTCTGTTATCAAGGCAGGGCCTTACATCTGTTTAGGCCAAGCATAGCAGGCCCCCTCCCTGTGGCACCTGGACTTAAGCACCACACTGGGAATACTACAGGTCACAAAGTGAAAAGCTCTATTCATGAGGTTTGTCTCCTGGCCTTCTGCCTGGCCAGTTCACGAAGCAGTAACTACCCCATTCATCTGTCAATCTTGCAGGAGGATTTAATTAAACCCCTCTGTGGCTAGCACATGCAAGTGCTACCGAAAGACACATGCACACACACTAATAATAATTTATACTTGGGCTGGATGATCCAAGGCATTCTTATGTAGTGATTATTACTTCTATCTACAATGGCAAGGTTTGTTTTCAATTTTACCATTAATTAAGGCCCAAGACTTTAAAAACTACAGCCTGGTGCCATAATGAAAGCAGCATACTCTATGCTAAAATTGGCAGCAGTTCCTAATCGCCAAATGATTGTAATTGAACAGTGGCCTTTGTAGCATGATTAGATTCTGAACTATTGGAGTGCAGTGTGGAAATTCCAAATCTTATTGTAGAGGGATAGTTCCTAGGAACGGCACCCAGTTAAATCAGAGAAACTTTCTACGATGCATTCTTACAATGGGTGCCAAAATTGTGGGGGAGATCTTGCATGGTTTGACAGCCAGTATAGTTGCATCTTTCATCCACCCAGCAGCCAGCCACAAATGAGTGTAAAGCAATTCCTAACACATGGTCTCTCTGCTTATACTGTATAAATTCTACTTGGCTCAGTTTAGAATTCATTCAGTACTTCTGAGAGTTCTTGACAAGAGTTTGGAATAAGATCTGCTTGCTTGCTTGCTTGTTGATGCAAGTATGCTGACAAAGAGCCATATACATGTTCATGTTATATTGCTCTTGCAGTTCTTGAGATTTAGACATAAATAATAGGTAGACTCAGAATTGCCCCTCTGTTGTAATAGCACTACCGATGAACATAGGAGTTATTCAACTGTCTGGATCACAGAGAATTGTGTCAATCGGGGGTGAAATCTACTTACATTCGCTACTGGTTCGGGTGTGCTCCTGCGCGCGAGTGCACACGCGCTACGCCCATGCAAGCCTCTTCTGCACATGCGCAGAACCTTCGGCGCATGCACAGATGGTTAAAAAACGGGATGTAATGACGTCCTGTCAGGTGCGCGGAGCCACCCGTCACCAGTGCTACCGGTTGGGCGAAATAGATAGAACCAGGGGGAATTTCACCCCTGGTGTCAGTAAACAAACTGAATTTCTTGGGAAATGGTCTAGCATTGCATAGTATCACTTTAAGCTGGAGATGAATTTTGGAGGGGGGAAAAAACTAGGTTCGTAATATAAAAGATTATACAAGGGACATACAATGGCTGCATGTTGGTAATGCTTGTTCTGAACTACGGCATTCCAAACTAATTGTGAGGGATGTTTTTTAGTAAGCAGATAGCCCATTTACTTTAACAACAATCAACAATCCGAGGTGAGTTTAAGTAGATTACTAAACTAATAGGGCCGTTCCTTTGGGGAATAACTGATGGTGAAACAACTAAATAACAGGCGTGTGAAGAAATATGGGGGCAGACATGCAAAAAAACTCCCAAGATTCTAGAAAGTTCCGGAAGCTGCCTGCTGATTTTGTTTCTGTCCTAGCTTGCCCTTGGGCTTGCAACTGGCCACATCCATTATGTAGTAAGGTATAATTTATTGTACAATTATAGTGTAGGGATTATTATTGGTATATTTTTCATGTAGAATGAAATACTCATGGAACATGTGCCAAAATTGCTTGGACTTTATATGACCTTGTTTTGAGGGTATACCATCAACTTGTCTATAAAAAATAAAGTATTTTCCTGTAGTTTGAGACAAAGCAGAATAATTACAAGAAACCACAATTTTTTTATTTTATTTTAATAGCTGTGTCACAGGGACTGGTCCGACCTGTAAATTGTGAGTTAACAGTGTGACAATTCCAATAGATTCACCATCTCAAAAGCTGATCAGAATTAGAGATAGTAGCCATGTAGGGGTCATCTGGATTTTTACAGCTTCTTTTTTTTTTATCCCATTGACAAATGGGCTGATGAAATCATATTTTCATCCCTTTTCTAATAATTCCTGAATGGTTCCCCTCTCACATTGCTGTGACATGTTGATATTACAAAATGAACAATCCTCTCACCGTGTTAAATTGTGTTTCATTGCTTGCCTCTGCCAGACTGTCTCACAATCTCACGCGAAGTTTCCTTTTATGCCCTGCCATAAATGTGACACTACCTCACATGATCACCGTGATATGGGAAAAGCAGCAGCAGCAGCAGAAGAATGTTATGATCAGGACTAGATTTAATTTCTTGCAGTTGGCAGGGACTCTGTGCCTTGCCCTCAATTATCTTTCAAATGTTTCGGGGTCACGCTTTGGCACTTCTCAAGATCTGTGGTGATTCCTTTGAAAAAAAACAAGATAGAAAAGAAGAGGTAGCTGTAAGGCAAACTTTTCAGGCCTCCCGCTCTGCCAGAGATTAGCCTAGGGTGATACATTTTTAATTCTACACCAGACTTCTGGGCTTCCTCAGGCAATATATGGGTGGATTAGATACTAACTGGGTTTGACTGTAATATTATTATTTTTAAAGCCCGGCTTTTGCCCAAAACCTGGCTCCCTTGTGTGCCTCATTAATTTCAGATCACGCCTTGTCAGTTGCTCATGTTTGATGCTGCAAGGTCTTAACACCTGTCGTGCCTCTAATCGACTCATCATTTTGAGTTTGGAAAAGATGTGTGTGTGTGTATATCCAAATGGCTGAAGTTGTCTTAAACAAATAGGGTGTTTCTAGTGACAGAAAATGGTGGCCTAGCATTTCAGGATTGAATATAAATCTGGCACACCAAGAGTAACAATGAAGAAAATACACAGAAGTAATCCAAGTCTGAGAAAAAAGTCCCCAAATTATTACTGATAAATAGGAGGAGGGAAGAGAGAGAGAGAGAGAAAGAGAGAGAGAGAGAGAATGAGAATGAGAGAATGCATTCATGCATTTAACATCACATCTGTTTAGGCTTGACTGCAGGATGAATATTGATTTAATTCTATCCTTATGTTTAATGAGGAACTTGCATTTAGATTATGTCTTTTGTTTTTCATTTTATGCTCCTCCCTTCTGGGCAGACTTGTTTTTTGCTGTCATTGAGGAGGTATAGAATTAGTTTCCTTTCTGATTTTAGAAAGCTTTTATTGATACCATTCCTTCACCTTATGACATGTTCTAATTTGGTCTACACTCATCCTTTTGCATAGGTTTGCAGAGTGCAACCCTCTCATTTTAAGGTGATGGGGGTGAGAGTAAAGATTTGTAACTACAAATGGTTGAGAGAAAATTATAAAAGAGTTCTCACTTGTGGGAAATTTGAAATCACATTCAACTAGTAACAATTTTTTTAGAGCCTAACATTAAGGCCTGTGTCACCAAGGTTTGATAGATAAGACTTGTGAAGATAAACTTGCTCTTCATTACATTTTATGTGTGCAATCTGGTTAGTCTATTTTCTTATCAGAAGAGCTATTCCACCCACTTGTTCTGAGGTCATCATCAGACCAAAGTTCTCTATGTCTGCTGCGGCTACCACTATACCCAGTGCTTATCTACAGAGCATAAATGATTGAATCCGTATCAAAAAGTAATTGGTAGTCTTTTGCAATAAAAAGATCAGACAAAGATTTTCAAGGGTGGTTAAAAAAAATACTGGCTCTCCTCAGCTGTGGAGCAAAGTCTGGAGGAAACCTGGAACAGAGAATTAGGACCACAGAGAAAGAAGTGCTTGGTGAGACATAGAAGTCAGGTATGCTGTCTTTGTGCCTTCCTCTGGGTATCTTCTCCAACAGCTGTGCTGATTGGACAATTAGATTTGATCCCTTCTGGTAGATAGACAGCTAGTAGACAGACAGCTATTTGAAGATATCTGCATTATTAACTTCTTGAGAGAATTCAGATTTATTTGCTGCGCCAGGAAATATCACCAGTAAGTGGCCATATTGAATATGGTAGAAAAATCCAAAACAAGATATCATATAAGAGTACCTACTTGAGTTGGCAAACTGCAGAAACAGAATGATCATGGGTAGGAAGAAATGTTAGATTTAAACCTCACCTTTCCCTCAGGAGCTCAAGGCAGTGTAATTTCTTGCCAACATTCATGTGAATTAAGTTGGGCTGAGAAAAACAACTGGTTTTGTTGTTTCTGAGCTTTCATGGCTGAGGATGGACTAGAACTGAACTTGGAAATTGCACTAGGAACCAAAGCTAATGCTGATGTTGGAAGTTGCCTGGAATTAGGTTGGATAATTCCCCCCCTGATTTGCTATCATGCTGCAACTCAACAGCTTTTCACCCTATTTCATTGCAATTGACCTTCAGCTGATAGGTCCCAGTGGTGGTATTAGGCAGGTTCTGACCAGTTCTGGAGAACCAGTAGTGGGAATTTTGAGTAGTTCGGAGAATCGGTAAATACCACCTCTGACTGGCCCCACCCCCATCTATTCTCTGCCTCCCGAGTCCCAGTTGATTGGGAGGAAATGGGGATTTTTCAGTAACCTTCCCTGGAGTTGGGTGGGAATGGAGATTTTACAGTACCCTTCCCCTGCCACACCCACCAAGCCATGCCACGCAACCACGCCATACCCACCAAGCCACACCCACAGAACCAGTAGCAAAAAATGTTGAGTCCTACCACTGATAGGTCCTACATTCCATGGGTGGAAGAACAGGACAAAGAAATATCATGTGTGCTGGATCCTGAAGGAGCCTGTTGATGTCCCTGGCACTGGTACAAATAATAAATAGAATGGGAAAGCTGCTTACAATACTGTGGGAGAAACTCTCAGTTTTCCCTTCAAATACACTGTGGAAGTCAGTAGCCCAGGTAAGAATGGGAACAACTAATTCTTCAGAATGAATTGATTCCTAATGCAGGAGGGTTGTAGCTAGGACCTTTCTCTGGCTAATGAAAAATGCCTGCTATTCTCCTCCATATAGTTAATAAGAAATCAATTAATAACAATCCGGTAGTTTAAAGCTCTTAGTGTTCTGGGGATGAGCTCCAATTAAAGATGAAGTTTCATCTTTCTGGACAAGTTTTCTATTTCCAATGCTAATAAAGTCCTTGAACGTTCCCAAGAGAACAAAATGGTCTACTCTGGTTATTAATCGGTCACTTTATTCAGTAATGGATGTTGTAAAATGTAGTTTCATAAAATTGATTTCTTTATGATGTTCAGACCTATGCAAAAACGTGGGAAATGTATTTTTTAAAAACAAATCTTGGTATTGAGAGGCTAAAATATCCAAACAAGCAAGTTTCTTTCTGAAAATACTTAAGACAGAAACTCTGTACATAGGAATTGTGATATGAATCCTATTTATTCTGGGTACACATAAACATGTGCTGTAAGCAAATCTGATATCTTTCAGAAACTGAAATTGAGTTAAAGTTAATTGTGTGAACATGGAGCAAATGACCACAGAAACATACAGTAGGACTGCAGTTCTACAAACATATGGAGGAATAAATTCCATAGAACACAACAGAACTTTGAGTGGACTTTCATACGCTAAGATTTTATATGCTACAAGAGGAACAGAAAAGTTACTAGAGCATTAAATTAAATAGTTGTGCTAAAGTTATTTGAAGGAATGAATGGTTTTCCAGAGGTCCAAAATGTCTACTGACGAATGTCTACTATATTTCTCTTTTGTGCCCTATAAAATATATTGTATAGACTGGAAAAATGGTTTGATGGAGCAGGCTTTTATATTTCAAAGATTACTACATAGAACTTTTCAGTCATCTGAAGGATTACCAAAATAAGGGGAAGAATGTTTGGGATAACTGGTAAGGCTTCAGTAAAAAGCTGTCATTTGGAGATGATGATGATATGATCATCGAGATGATGATGAAATAAATGTCAGCCACTTACTGCCAATGACAGGCTAAAGTAACCAGAATTCTGAAAATATTTTTCCACTGCTTGAGTTCTGGTTTATGAGAGTTTAAAATATATTTTGATCCCGCAGTTTACTCTGCAGGCAGAGAGATCATAAACTTAGTTTGAAATTCTACAAGATGAAGCTGTCAGCTTAGAAATCTCTCAAGCCACAGGACCGTCAATGGCATTTGAAAAGTTGGCAGTTCTGCAAAACAGACAAACAGTGATTCCTCAGAGAATAAATACCAGTGCTGTGGATGGAGTCTAAAAACGTAGATTAATTCGACATCTGATATAATTGACAGTGAAGAAACTAACATTTTTGTGGCTTAATAAGGTATATTTTTAATTGGTGAGGTTGAGAGGTAAGGATCTGCTGAATTTTCTGTGAGCATTAGATGTACAGGTGAATTCTTATAATTACTGAAATAGAGAAAAAACAGTGCTATTTATTTTAACCAGAAATTGTCAAGCCTAAGCCCAAAGCTAATACAGTGAGATCCAATCCATTCCATTCTAGTTCTTTGTTTATTTACACCTAATAGACAGAATCTTCTACTGAGACAGAATCTTGCCAGACTAAAGCTATAACCTTCTAACCTAATAGAAACACCCTAGGAGATTCTAGGCTATGGCTACCCTGACCCGCTTCGTCCTTTCTTCATCCAGTTCTGGACTGTGCTGTCTCTTGTTTTGGAGCCCCTTTTTGGAATATGCTGCCTTCTCCTTGGGAAACCGCAATGCTATTGCTGACCCCACCCCCAATTTCTTCTTCAGCTGCAGATCCTATCATGGAAACAGTCTGAACAACGTTGGATCACTTGGGGAGTTTCATACCTAGCACTTGGCTGTAGCTGGTGAAGAAAAGAGACAATTTTGAGAAAGCAGGTTGAGTCACATCTTTGATGAAATCTCCGTGACAGCCTTTTGGGATCCAGGTAGATCTGAGGAACTGGGAAGCGAGAAAAAGGTATCCACTGAGCATGAGAGGGATGGAATGATGGCATAATGTGTCTTCCTGATCCACCATTGGCTTTCTTGAATATTGCAGAAAAATCTGAAAAATGGAAAGAATACTTTGGTTTTTAGAGGAATGGAAAATAGAAAGACCAGTATCGCCCAAATGGATACCTTCCAGATTTCATGGATTTCAAGTCCCAGAATCACCGGAGAACATGGCCTACATATCAGAAATAATTAGAAGTCAAAAACATTTGGAAGATATAGATCCTTCAGCTGGAATGTTCATACTGTGTTGGTTAATTAAGGAATGTGGCTTAATTAGCTAAAGTCATGGATCACTTTTTCAGCAGTGCAGTGCAATGTACTAGAAACTAGTGACTAGATAAATGCACAGCTTATTAATAATAAAGGGATATAAAATGATTTTTTTAAAAAGGAATAGACATTTTGGTGATTGATTCAGTGGTGAAATCCCCCTGGTTCTATTCGGCTCGCCGAACTGGTAGCGCTGGTGGTGGGAGACTCCGCCCACCCGCTGGGATGTCCTTATGTCCCATTTTTTAACTATCTGTGCATGCGCAGAAGATTCTACACATGTGCAGAAGTGGCACGGGCATGTGTAGCGATAGCGAAGGTAAGTAGATTTCACCTCTGGACAGATTCTAATTATTTTAGAATTCCTTTAACTAGGGCTATCTCATATACGCTGCAGAAAGCTAGGTAATTACTAGATGGTAGTGGAGAGAAAGAGAAAGGGTTTTCTTGTACAGCTTTGTACAAATTTTATAGCAATAATCTCTGACAATGCAGCTGGGCAGAGCTGGGTCTGCTCCTGGAATCAAACAAAGGACTGGAGGCTCTTCACTCTGAAGGGGTCAAAATGGCTTGGTTTGGCAAAGAGTGGTTTTGAATTAAAGCTGGAAAACATGGGTGTTTTTGGAACTACTGGGGGGAGAATATCATCTGTCCTCTCATTCAGGAAGCTGTGAGTGGCAGGTGTGCAGATGTGTAGTTTTAATGCAGGATCTATTTGAGCAAGGCAAAATCCCTCTCCAGCCTGCCCTGTGGTTCTGTTGGAAAAGTGTTCTCAGAGTCAATTCTCAGCCCCCTATGCCCATTTGTTACTGACTGCAGCAATCACATAATTTCTGGCAAACTTTTCAGGCCATGAGAGGCAACTGGAAGAAAAATAAATAATTAGGGTTAGTTCACAGCCCGTCAGTAGGAGGGTTCTATTTAGCTTTAAGAAATGATTGTTAGTTTTTAGCTGAGACCTCAATTCCGTCGTATCTTTTATATCATTAAGATTGTTTAAGAAATTGTATGTCTCTCAGAAGTCCTAATGGATCAATTATCTAAGAATAGGCATTCTGTGTCCTATGTTAGCATCTGCAAGCTGTCAATTTGTGGTGCTGATACAATGCAGTTCCAGTCACCATCATGTTTTTGACCCTTGTGAACGCCTCTGCTTTCAAAACTTTCTTCTCTTTTGCTGGTGCAGACAAAGGGAGAGAGTGAATTTAGACAGCTAATCCTGCGCTCCTGTGGCAAAGGGAGATACAGCTATTTAAAACGAGTCCTCTGCCCATGCAGGCAAATGAAATGGGGTGGGGGGAATAAATTGTAAAAGCAGACTAAACCTGTGTTGCTCCTTTGTAGGTCTGTATAGAGCTGATCTCTGAGACTATTTGTAAACGGCCCAGAACAAAATAAAAGATAAATTAAAATTAAAACAAGGAACAACTGGTTAAACCAAGTCTTCCCAAGAGTGACCCAGGGACTATGGCAGTAAGCAGTGGAGATCTCAAGGGCAGGATTCAACCAATGGCATTTTCGTGTCTTATTCATGTATTAAGGTCCAATACAGGGAATGATTCAGAAGCTGAAGCAGGTGGATTTCTCTGAGCAAATGGGCCAGCGACTTAGTTTGTCTCCTATGATCTATTTCTATGACAGGATCTCCTAGCCTCGCTTCCCAGCTGGACCACCTGCCTAAAAGCTATTTCTTTGCTTTTATGCTGTGAGTCATGCTCCATAAAGTCCTCACTTCTGATTTCTTTTCCCTCCCACATCGGTCCTTCTGTCACTTTTTTCGCTTGATGCTGAGTTTACTTTTCCTCGGATTCATAAATATGGAAGCCAAAGAAGGTTCGGTCCCTTATATTAAATTGAAAGAACGGTTTCTCTAGATGCAGAGAAAAGGGAAAGCAGCACATTTGTGAAATATTTCAATTTCCATGCAGACGCCTTTCCCCAGCCCTTTGCAGATTCAGCAGATTACACGCGTATCGTGCAGGGAATAACACCCTGGGGGCAAATGACTGTGTAATATATAAGGAAGCAAATCTAAATGTGTGTTTCTTTCTGGGAAGGGGAGGGGGCAGCAATTTGTGGTAAGGTCAGAGAGTGATTTCTTATGCACAGACAGAAGCAGCAGAGCTGTGCCGAAGAGATTATTCTAGTAAAAAGTCAGCAACAAGTCATGTAGCCAAGTGCCTTAAGGGAAGCCACACTAGAAGTAGTTAACATCAAAGGGTTGCTGATTGTTCTGACCAGAAGCTTTTATGTGCTCTCTCCTGATGAAATGCCAGCCCTCCAGTGCCTTAAGCAGCCTACAATTTCCTATCAATGACATAAATAAAAATTAACATATTAATGTGATGGAGATAAATGTTTCCCAAGGGACATGAATCTCCTCTCCAAGACAAAGAGCGTGATTTAGGAATGTCTTCCTGTAGATATTTCCAATTTTGTTCATGGCCAGCAGTAACTAAAAGGCAAAGTGTCTACTCAGGGTGAAATTACACATGAAAAGCTGTTAATTTTTGTGCAGGACAAGGTCACCATTCAGGACGATTTGCTCCGGCTTTATAACAAAGCAAGAAGCAACAGCAAGATCTGCGAACAAGCAGAAAAAAGCAGGCCTTGGATTCCTGTTTGCAAGCAAGTTAAAGTGTGATTTGTTTAAGCTTTACAAAAGTTGAATTAGCTGGGAAAGAAAACTTAATGGGGGCTTCCCAGGGAGAGGCGTAAAGCAATTAGTTATTCTGTTTCAGCTCAAGACCTGTTGTTCGGTGCCAAGGATAATGTAGGAGAAGAAGAGTCAGAGCCTGAGGGTGGAGTCAAGAGCAGGATCAGTCTGGAGTCATTAAGTTCCTCCCTCCCAAATTCTGTTGGCTTTTATCTAGAGCCAATTTAGTGCTGACCGTTAGCTGACTGGATTATCTAGGCAAGAGCAATAAATCTTCTTAACTTTAACTTAACTTGTGTAGTCTTGACTTTTTGTCCCTGACAGATAAGAGTGATAACATAAATAACAGTAGAGAAGTAGATCCCTTGCTGAAGCACTGAAAGTATTTTAGGATATTTCCCCAGGTGGTGACATCATATATTCTAGCTGCCCAGAATCACCTTATATGGGAGATGGGTAGCATAAAAATTTAACAAATAGTAATAAATAATAATTCACCATCAGTCAATTGTAAAAATCTGAAAGGTGGAACAGCTTGCATCCTGCAACAATATCTGTAACACCATCAAATATCCACATCTGCCTATCCTGGGCACTTGGCAAGGACAAAAATGCCAAATCCAGCCTGAACATCTGGCTGACTGTGTGATGAATCATATTCTGGGCCCCTCAGCGGTCACTAAGATGATATAACAGCTCTCATTGCTGTTATTGGCCCAGCAATGGTTGAATAATGTCAGAAGACACAATATATTATTTGTGAGGAGCAATATGTCCTAACAATCTCTTTTTCAGTATGTCCCACTGATACTGTCTTCATCTTATCCCAGCCCACAGGTGAGACAGGCTTAAATTATCTTCTAAGTTATACTGGGTTCAAAATTGTAACTCTCCCGTTATTCCGAAACTTATCCAAAATCATCCACAGGTTGTATAGAATCTATTAAGCTTCCTCAGTCATCCTTGTGGAAGGAAGTTAAACTCTTGAGAGCGATTGGGAAGAAGAAGCGTAAAGGCAGGATAGGAATTGATAATGGAGACATCAAATTTCATGCTGGTATAGTTTTCTGGGATTTAAGGATGGTGTAACTCAGCAATAGAAAAAGCCCTTTATGCAGTTTACTCAGTAATAGAACAACTTTGCTTTTTGATCAAAATTTTTTCTAAAGTAATGGTAGATCTTAAAAGGACGATTGTTCTTATGAGCTGCATTAAGGCTGGGTCCTCCAATGTTTTGCCTGTGGGTGAAAATGTGCCTAAAGACATTTCCCTTGGTGCCCATCAGGCCTCCTTTCCCTAATTTAAAGTTTAAAATATTATTTTAATTGTAAACAAGAAGATTTTTAATTCCATTAAGCATTGGGAATAAAAGCAATCTTCAGAATTAATTTTATTTTCAGTAATATCCTTTGGACTCTACTTAGGACCTGTAGATGTTTCTACAAAATAAAGATGCTGAGCGGCTACACTGAGGAGCTTTATTTGGGCCACCAACCCAGAAGAAAGATTTGACAAGATGGGGAACTAGTAAACATCTTGTGAGTAGAGAAGAGTGGCAGAAAGAAACAGATTGGTTTGCTTTGTAGTCAACCGATGTGTTTTTGATGGACCACGCCCACTCTGATTGCTATTTTGTGAATGGGAAAGCCCTTCATTGCAGCATCCGCACACAGGATGCTCTTATAAAGTTACATGGGCCCATTGGGTTGAACCAAGAGCACAGAAGGGTTAGGTATCCGTTTGTAGAATGTTGGGGATTGTCTTATGAACAAAACCCACCTCCTCTACCAGCTGCCTCCAAGATCATATAGGCAAAACACATAGGAAAAAAGAGAATAAGGCCAGATGAATGCTATTGCGCTGCTTTTCAACTGTTTTAAGATGTTCATCACCACCACCACCATCATCATCATCACCATCAAATTTATTTAAACAAGAAGAAAAAGAGGCCTTGGTAGTACAGCGGTCTAAAGCACCCTGTTATTAACACCAGATGCCTGCAATTATTGCAGGTTCGAATCTCAC
>JANHFK010000231.1:378128-393027 GCA_036250565.1 Sibynophis collaris
AGGGAGGGAGGAAGAGGAATGGGAGAAGAAGGGAGGGGGAGAGGAAGGGGAAAGGGAGGGGGAAGGAGGGAGGGAGGAAGGAAGGAAGGGGAAGAGGAGAGGGAGGGTGAGGGAGGAAGGGAATGAGGGAGGGAGGAAGTAGCCCTATACTTTCTTGTCTACCCAAACATGGAACATATACTTCAAATTGATCTACTGGCAGATAGAACATTTACTAGCTACATAGACTGTTTTTTTAAAATAGATACTACTTCCGTTCCAAATCCCAACTTTACTCTTCTGCTCATATCTACACAGATATTAGATTGAGAAGATAACACTTTTCTTTTCTGAGCTAGGTTTCTTTGGTATGTAACATATTTCTTTAGAATCCTGGCTTGAATTAAATCCTGGCTAATAGATGTTTAACCAAACATTGACCTGGCACAGAACAGTAAATAAGTTGGAGGAGCCAACCTTGACTGATTAGATTGCAATGTGAAAGGGAGGAAGGCTAGCCCATAGGCTGTCCTCCTTTTTCAGTAAAAGATAGATGGCAACCTCCTACTATTTCTGCCTTGGCAGTTATTATCTTAGTGTTAGCTCAGTTAACACTGACATATTAACTGGCAGGGAGAAGTAGGAACTTGCCATGTAGACATGGCATTTCCCATGTAGATGTAGACAAGTAGATACCAAACGAAGTAGGGTACCTTTAACCCCAGAGATTTCCTAACAAGTTCCCTGAAGACAATTCCTTCTGTAGTCACACCTTTAGCAACACTTTGCTATCTCTGCATAGGGCTGCTTTTAAACCTTGGAGCAGGAAATCTAAAGAATTGTGAGCAGATGGCCAGAAGCATTGACTCAAAGGCCTGATCCTGCAAAGAATATGTTTTCTACAAGAACCAAGTAGACAACAGACAACTAAAGAGCACAATGCCCTATCACACTTGGGCTGTTTCAATGGAAAATGTACTAGGGTTTAAAAACGCTAACTTTCTACCTTTTTTGCATTTACACCTTAAAATTAATATGGAAATTATTAGTGGATGATAACTTGTGCTACCTACCTACCTACCTACCTACCTACCTAATTGTGCTACCTCTAGATTTATATGCCAGATTATCTGCAGAGGAATAGAGCTAGACTAAAATTCGCTGTTTTTTGCAATCAAAACAAGATTTCATAAGGTTAATCAAATAAGGTCTTTAATATAGGGCTGTGGATGACCACAAGCGAGTAACAAAGAATTTCCTATATCTCATTGCTGCCATCTAGGGGCTGGAGTTTTGTAGTCAGATGTAGTAGTCCAATACAAGTCACTGGTCACCGGGGTAGGAGATTATGTGGTACTTTCTGAGTTTGGTTGTTGGTTTGCAGATAATTCATTATCCAGTTATTTAATATCATTAGTGCTGTGGGTTTTGCTCCCTGTTTATATATAGTATCTTGCCTTGCCAGCTTTGGCTGGGATGTGGTTTATCCCTTGGTACTTCCTTGCTTAGAGTATTGTTTTTGGCTTGAATTTTTGCCTGGTGTTAATCCCTACTTATCTGAGTGTTGGTTACTGGAGAGGATGTGTTCTGGTCTTTTTGTTTCCCTCTTAGATGCTTTATTGTTTATCTTCTGAATGGTGTGTAAATGTGGTTTATCTCTATGTGTAAGGATGCTTATTATTATGAGAGTGCACAACCAGTACACATAGGAGGCTGGTTAAAAGCTACATAGGCAAAACAATGGAGAAGAAGACAAAAAGACTAAGGTAGTCAAACAGTATTGAGAAAGAAGAAATTGAAAAAAATGTGGCATATTTAGAAAAGCTTTGAAACGTACATAGGATTTGCTGCAACTGGTAGCAATGAAACAGGCTACTTGTTACAGTTCCAGTAGCAAGAGGGATGTAGCTAAACAAAAAACCAAGGGAGTGACTGAACCATTGCAAGAAGGGGGGGAAAAAATCAGTAGAATAATCTACCGAGCTGAAAACAGGCCAGAGGTGGCCAGTCCAAGTCCTTGAATTTGACACAACTAATTCTGTAGGACAAAAAGTATTCTTGGCTGTACATTGTTTATTGGTTATGTGGATATGAATGTGGTCCCAGTGTTGTGTAATGATCTCTCTACTAGACTTGGCAGCCTGACTTTATATTGCCCTGTAATTTAATTCCCTCCTAAATTACTGCATTACAAGTTGCAAATGGGAGGCAATGTTACTATGTAAGCATGTTCCTTTGCAGATTTCCCCATAAAGTAAATTGACTCAAAGCTAATGTTTTAGTCAGCATCAATTTCTTGTCTTTGAACTGGAGAGGAACCCAGGAAGATTTTTGAATTTTTTATTTTTGTCTGTATTTTGGTATCTAGAATGTGCAAACCAGGGTACAATATCCTTAATTTTACATGCTAGCGAAATAATACTTATGATCATCTAATGCAGATTAGAGCCCTACTTGGAAAAGGAGATGCCAGATGTTCAAGCTGGCTTTTGATATTTAGAAAAGGCCAAAGAACACAAGACAATATTGCTGATGCATGCTGGATAATTGAGAAAGCCAAAGAATATCAAAAAGTAGTCAGCATGTATTTCATTGATTATAAAAAGGCCTTTGATTGGGCGATCATGTCAAGCTGTAGAAAGTGCTGAGAAAAATGGGAATCTTGGAACATTGTCCTCATGATAGATTTATAATCAGTCCAGGAAGCCACAGGATGGACAGAACATGGGGAAACAGACTGGCTCCAGGTTGGCAAAAGAATATGGTGAGGCTGTGTATTTTCTCCTTATTTATTCAACCTATATGCAGAATGTATATTAAGGGAAGCTGTATTGGAAGAGATAAACATGGCTTTAAAACTAGAGGAAGAAATATCCTTCACTATTCATCCTTGAGAGCTGAAAATGCAAAGGATATGCAAGTTCTAACAATAAAAATATGGAACAAAATGACTAAATAGGACTAACATTAATTATACTTATATACATTTATAATGAATAAATGTATTATATATTTACAATTAAATATAAAAAAGACCAAACTAATGACAACATGTGTAACAACCACCTTTGGAATTGGCAATAAAGATATCAAATTGGTAAATATAGCCTTTTAGGATCAATGGAAGAGGACTAGTCTAGTCAAGAAATATGCTGCAAATTAGCACATAGTAGAGCAACCACGAAGGTCTTGGGGGAAAATATTCAAATGCCATTATGTGTCTGTGCCTACAAAGATCAGAATAGTGCGAGCTGTTGTGTGGCACTTTATGGAAGCAGAACTTGGACTTTGAAGGAGCAGAACAGGAATAGTATTGGCATTTTTCAACTTTGGTCTAAGAGAAGGCTCCTGAGAATTCTATGGTCTGCCAAGAAAACAAACAAATGGATCAGCACATAAATCAACTCAGAGTTCTTTCTTTAGACAGAAATGTTCAGGCTCAAATAATCCTACTTCAGATGCATTATGGAAAGGCCTAGTTCCCAAGAGAAATTCCCCTTAATGCTGGGAAATATTGCAGGGGAAGACTAGCAAGGTGGATGGACTCAGTTACAGAGGTGATGGCTGCATCGTTGCAAGATCGGAAGATTAGGAATAGTTCAGTATGGAGAAAATCTATCTGTATGGTATTAGAATAACTTGATGACAAGTAATCAATCAATTTCAGTATTTTATTTATTTCTTTTGAGAAGCCGGCACAGATAAAGTTCACACTCCCTGGGAACTGCAAGAGACTTCTTTCCATTCTCACAATCCCTCCCTAACCCCAAAAGTGAAAGAGTAGAACTCTTATTAAGTCGCTTATGTCTTTTTTCTGCCTTTGGATAGTGATTTAAACACGTACATTTTAAAGGATAAAAATCAGTATTGGGATCTCTCTTCTGAAGTGGGTTGGATAAGAAGCCCGAGCTTAAGTGTAAAACACTGAGATTTGTGAAAAATCCACAGTCCCTTGAGAAAGGCTATAAGAAACCACACAACACAAATATAGTCCACAGAATCAACCTAGAACTGTGATGGAGAACCTATGGCACGTGTGCCAGAGGTGACACACAGCGCCCTCTCTGTGGGCTTGCGAGCTGTCGCTCCAGTTCAGCTCCACCACGCATGCATGCATGCCTCCCTCCCACCGGCCAGCTGGTCTTCAGGTCTCTGCAGCGCATGTGTGGTGGGTGGGGCACATACGGGGCCCAGGCCCAAACACATGGGAGGCAAGGCGCATGTGCAGGGGCCATCCGCGCATTGCTTTTTGGGGGTTCGGGTACGCGCTTTGGACATTTGATCCGGAAAAGGTTAGCCACCACTGACCTAGAAGCAATGTCTAATTCAGTTTGAAATAGATTTTTCTTGTGGAAATGGATAGACCAATGGGAAAGCATTAATTTGATTGTAGAGAACAATTTTGGATTAAGTTCATTGTACCCAAGCAAAAGGTTTCCTTTCGGACAGGATAATGCCCTTGTATGAAGGGGAATGAGTAGAAGGGTCCACTTTGGGTAGGCCTTAGAAATACAGAGGGCTTTGGTCCCAATGAGGGGAAAAACCTGAGCTTCGGTATAAAATGCATTTAAGTATATCCATAGGCGTCTCTTCTCCTGTAACTATTTGCCAATATTGTCCTGACATTTGTTGAAGCCAATAAGAACGCTGCCGTTAGATTAGGATGTGGCCTGCAGTTTGAGCCTGAATGTATTTTTTATTTACATAGAAAAAAGTTGGAGCTGGCCTCCATCCCTGATCAAGCTGGCATAGTGGTAGCAAGGGAACAGAGCAGATCAAGGTTGTGCAAAATATATATTGATTTTTCCACAGCACCTTAACAAGATTGTAGCTCTGATCGTTTACAGAGTTAGGCATCGCCCTAGTAACTGGGTACAGCCAAGTGAGATTAATATTTGATCAAGATTATTTTGTTTGTAGAAAGAAAAGGTCTGACATATGTATAATATCCGCATACACTGTATTTTTTGCTCAAGCCCGCATGGCTGTTCCATTTAGGAAACTCTTCTGTTTTTTCATTTCTTCTGCCTGTTTTATTTCAGAATCAAGGGAAATTCAATCTCCCCGAGTCCAGGTTCCAAACACTTTGCATCAAGTGGCAAAGTCTGAAGAGCTCTGTTGATGCTCCACAGAATGCAAATGGAATTGCCTTCATAATTGCAGACAACAATGCAGCAGGATGGCCAAAGCCCTGATTTTGTCCTGCATTCAGAGCAATTCCCTCCCCCCTCTTTAGCCCTCGATGCTAAAGGCAGCCAAATTGAGGCTTTAAGAAGTGCGGTGAACACACCCGGGGACTGTGATTTGTATGAAGGAAGGAACCTGATGACACCAGTTGTACTGAGCACTGTAATTGTCAAAAATGATAGACAGCAAAAATCTTGACACTTTAAGGGAAAACATAATTTGGAACGTTTCCAGAAGGTTAGCTGTTCCAAAATCAACAGAGTCTTGTAGCATTTTGCAGATAAACACATTCATTCTGGCCTAGGTTTTCCATGACAGCATCCACTTCATCAAATGCAAACACATTTGTCAGAAGCTTTGCTTGTTTTTTTTTTACACAATTTAGCAAATAATTCTGGTTCCATTCATGACTATAGCCTGCCTTGAATGCTCCATGATTCACATCCCCAGCAGAATAAATATCTCTTTGTTTTCTAATCCTAGGCATGCCTTTGTATGAATTTATAAATACAATTTCGATTAATCAAGGTCTGTACTTATTATAAACTTGAAAAGTCTATTTTCTATGACCTGAGAATGAGAGTCCCTGAGCTGGGAACCGTGTGTGTTTGCCTGGAGTGTGATGTGGTGAAGTCTTCTGAATATTCCTCCTGATTTTCTGCAGAACTTCATTTTATTCCCTCTTGGGCTTTAAGCTTTCTCATTTTGTCAGGGGAGGCAGTGTCACAATCTCACAGGCAGCCTACTTTAGACATTAAAAAGCTCACTAAAAGACACCTCCCTCTCTCTTTCCTCCACACGCATACCTAGTGTGTAGAGCTGTGTAATATGTTTATGCATGAAATATATATCACAGATGGCCAGCCTTGGTTGATTGTGAGGCCTGGTATGGTTGGATTGAATTTGTATTTCGATGGGAGATTACCAGGAACTTGCATCAGGCAATTGGAAAAAGTATCTGTCAGAACTGCCATCCTTTGCTTGCTATGCTTCACTAGATGCCAGTTCTGCCATAAATCATGGGGAGAGAGAGAGAGAGCAAGAGCTATGGGAAGATGGGGGAAACCGAAAGTGATGTTCTTGAGGTCCCGAGACATCCTAAGCTGCAGACTTGGGAATGTAATGTAATGCCTATCCATCTATCCAACTGTTGCAGGGACAGTTACAAAAACATCTTCTTCAAATGTGACTGGACAATGGGGAGATTACAGGGGGATGGAACGGAGAAAGGAAAATTAACTAGGGAATCTTCACACGCAAACTTTTAGATCTGGTTTTGCTACGGTAACCCTTGGCTGTTAGTAAAAATAACCGTTTCACTATGAATCCAGTCGAGAGTATTTCTTTCCTAAGGGACCAAGGTGGACCAGGCCTGCCCAGGGATGAAATCCAGCAGGTTCTGACAGGTTCTGGAGAACAGGTAGTGGAAATTTTGAGTAGTTCTAGAGAACTAGTAGCGGAAATTTTGAGTAGTTTGGAGAACTGGCAAAGACCACCTCTGGAGATTTTGCAATATCCTTCCCCTGAAGTGGGGAGGGAATGGGGATTTTGCAGTATCCTTCCCCTGGAATGGGGTTGGAATGGAGATTTTACAGTATCCTTCCTGCTACGCCCACCAAGCCATGCCCACCAAGCCACTCCACAGAACCGGTAGTAAAAAAATTTGGATTTCATCACTAGGTCTAGCAATATCTTAGAAGCAGGTAATACCACTATTATTATTGACAAGCCAATACGGACTTTCCCATATGGTTAGCAGGAGTTGAACTCAGCTTGAAGAGTACTTTTCATAATCATAAAGCATAGAACTTATACATCAATATCTCTTTCTCTGTCTTTGTCTCTCTATCTCTATAAGGTATCTATAACATATTCCACAGAAACACAAGAATTAGAAAGGAACCCAACATTCTGCTTATCCAGTAATTCCAGTTAAAGAATTAAAGTGCAGACACATAGAGGCCTGCTGATGTCTTGTCTGTCTCCCTGATATGTGGCATACATTATTATGTATATGGAACATACATTCCCACTGCTTCAGACAGCAATTTTTGTTGGGGGGTGTTTTTGCCTCCTGACCTTTCTTGCCCTTTGCTAGCAAATAATGATGTAGATTTAGTCCACAAAGAAAATGTTGCAGAATAAGCAAAAGTAAATAGCCACACATGCCCTACTTCATAATTCATGTTATATTTACATTTCCTTAGAATGCCAATGGCACCTCAACTACACCTACAGTATTTGCTTTTCTTACTTCTTGATCATGAGCTGGTTGGGCAAAACTAAAAACAAATTTATCTTTAATATTTGTAATTCATATCATCTGCAGAAGTGAAGGACATCACCACGGCACCATCTGATTAGGTTCCTGTTCTACCGATGGGAAAACAGTAGCTTGAATGAAAAATTTATACTGAGAATTTTATTGAGGAAAAGAAAATGAGTTTGTGGCGTTTGATAGACACCTTGTTGGAGACTGACATGATTATGAGATGCAGTAAGGCTGCCTTAACATGATTCTGGTCATGTCTATAAGATTGGACCTGCAAATACATTGTGTGTACTCAGTATCATCAAGCAATAGTTTGCATAGTACTGCCAGGTCCCCATCACCAAGACAAATTTAACTTATACTTGAAGAAAGTACACCAATCTCTAGATCAGCCTTCTCCATTCCGTGTCCTTCAAATGGGTTGGACCACAATTCATATCATCTGCAGGCAATACAACAATTTATGAGGATTGGACTGTTGTCCAACCAATCCAGGGAGTAGTAAGTTTGGAAAAGCTAGATGAGATAAAGGTGTTTTGAAGATTTCTGTAAATGGATTCCTATTTCTTTTCAGTTTTTACTTGTTTGCTTGTTTCTTTAACCACAGGCCCCCAACTTCCAAGCAATTATGCCTTGATTCTGAACTGAGTTTGCAAAAGTCTGTCGGGCAAATAGTGCATGTTTGCTTCTCCTCAAGCCAACTTCTACATCAGGGGTGTCAAACTGGTGGCCTGTGGGCTGGATGCATCACCCCAGCTCTGTGAAGGGAAAAATGTTGCGATACATCATGTGATGGCAATATGATGCCTGGAGTTTGACAGCCATGTTCTACATGGATCAAATTACCTCACAAGGCCATTGTCCTACATCAGAGGTGGAGAACTATGGCCCCCTTTATGACTTGTGGACTTCAATTCCCAGAATTCTTGAGCCAGCATAGTTAAAATCCACAAGTCAAAAAGGGGCCATGGTTCTCCACTCTGGCCTGACCTACATTAATCTTTCAAAACATGTTTCTTTGGGTTTATTTACGACTATATGCAGTAACAGAATGATTGCAAGGCAAGAGCACTGGTTTGATTTTCTGTTTTATTGTTTCCTAAAATATTTGATATAATTCATCACAGCAGGTTTCATATCTTCTGGAAAAATGCCCGGAATGGGTAAATTTGGAACACAGGTATTCGGCTCTTTGTTTCCTAGAGGTTGTTTGGCCAGAAGCTACTGGATTTTGCAAATCTATTCACTTCCATTGTTTTTATTACTTCCTGTAATTCTGCTCAGGGTGACAAAAGCGCACAGGGAGAAGTAGTGCTCTTAGAAACCACTTTTATACAGCCATTCACTGAAAATATGTAGTACAGCTGGCTCAGTATCGGGTAACTATTAAGTAGCAATTGAGGGCAGTGATTATTCCATTTCTTTCACTGGAGAAGAAATCTGTTTAGCTGCTTGATTTCTCATATTTATTTCTCCAGGCAAGTGCCTAGATTTTTAGAGACTTTTAACATATATGGAGAGAAAAATAGACCTTACGTAAGCCATGTCATTTCTCCTGTATTTTTTTTTTCCTCACAGTGTTCTCTTCATCTGCTGAAATGAATTTCAGAGAGGTTCTCAAGGATGGACTGTGAGATTTGTCTCTTTCTTTAGTGATACGATAGTCAGGAGGGATATATGTAACTATTCCACTTTTCACCACACAATCATCTCTCCGTAGTCTGCAGCAAGCCCCTCGTTTCCCATACTTAGTTTAAGTTATGCAGGGGTGCCAAATTGATGGCCCAGGGGCCAGATGTGTCATGTGCAGGCCACGTCCACCCCATTTCCACGAAGGGGAAAAAAATGTCACGATACGTCACGTGATGGCAGTGGTGGGTTCCACTTACCGCCGGTACCAGTTCACAACGGGAGCGCGTGCGAGTGCATGCACAGAGCGTCCGTGATGACATCCAAGCAGGTGGGCGGAGCCTCCCACCGCAGCTACTACCGGTTCGCAGGATCCGGATGGGAACCGGTAGAAACTCACCACTGCGTCACTGCAATGTGACGCCGTGAGTTTGACACCGCTGCTCCAAAGAAAGACATGAGGTCCTACTGTTCCCCCGTCCCCCCCAGTGGTGAGCTACTACTGGGGAATCTTGCCTTTGAGAAAACATTAGAGAATTTCTGCTTCCATTGGAGAAATTTGAAAAACAAAACCATCCAATTCCTCTGGGTGAAAATTTCACGGAGACTTTTCATAGGCTTTTTTTATATGCCGATCTAATTTCAGTTCACAGGTTATTGTTACCATCCGTAAATTGCCAAGGAAGTATGACGCTTAAGAATGGTTTATAAACAATCCAAGCTGTATTACAAGAAGGCATATTGATTGACAAAAGCAAGGTTATTTAATTAGGCAACCTGTTCTGATGCTAATTTGTGATCACTGTCTTTGTTTTGTATACATTAATGTACCAGCGCAATCACGTCTCTGCACATGTGGGCCTGCATTCCTGCAAGAAGTGTTGTTACCCCAATTTCCATGCCTTATGTTTTGCTATCATGAGCAAAAATATGAGGCATAGAAATTGGGGCAACAGCACTTTTAGGACTATTTTGTGTGTCTGTTTACATTATATATGCTAAATTTTCCTAATTTTCCTCCCCTCCCTCTCCATCTTCTCTTTGCACTGTCCTTAGCAGGCATTGTCTCTCCTTGCATCGAACACAACTATCCTGAGAGTTCCCCCATTAGAAGAACAAACCCAGGTGAGCATTATCTGGTTGCAACTGTGTTATTGTCACCAGCAATTGGGAAAGGCTGGAGAATACGGACAAAGCAGGGAGCAAAAAGGAAAAGAAAGCTAAAAAGGCAACTGGGACATCTTGCTTTTAACATTCAGATTGTATGAGCTGGACTGCACTTGCTATCTTACATCCTGCACTGGTGCCAACATTTTTACTGCATGCACATACTTGTCTCTCTCTTGCTCTCTCTCTCTCCTGTATATCGTAAACTCTAAGCTTCTTTGTTTGTCCTTAAATGTTTGCTCCCAAAGTGTTGCCAAACTTCCATCAATTTCATTCCAGCCATGGTATTAGGAATAGATACAAATGGTTCTGAAAAAGTGGTTTGTACCATGACAAGCATAAACACAATTCTTTGTGGCCAGTTAAGCATACATACTGTACATTTCTTCTATCCCCTTCCTCAGGAAAGTAGGGTAAGTCTTAAAAGAGTTGTATCAAAGTTTACCGAGTTTATTAAATTTGTTTTTTTTAAATCAGGAACTATGTCTACATGAGCATTTCTTTTCTTTCTTTCTTTTTTTTTTGGGCTCTTGTTGCCCACAAAATAAGGTTCCTTTTTCTATTTGGATTTTTAAATGCAATGTTTGAAATTTTTGACTGATGCAGAAATGCAAGACCACACAGCAGCTAAACTAATTTTCCTTTTCTAAGGAAATTCAACTTCAGAAATCTGTATCTTCTGGGCTTCAGGCCACAAAACTCCAAAGCATCTTTCCAAGAACTGGCAATAAGACAAAGGCCTCGTCTAAGCAACTCAGAAGACTTGGGTATTAATGCAAAAATTAATCTGAATTGGCAGCTTATCAATCATTTGGAGGAGGAGGAGGAGGAGGAGGAAAAGGCAGAAACCCAGCAATAATCATCCTTCTCCAAAGAGCCATAACATATAAAATCCAGTCTTTCCAATTAAAAGTTTTAGAGAGGGAGATTGGAAAGAGGTACACTCTAAACCCCATAAAGAGGAGAATGAACAAATAGGACTCATCTAAGAATAAAAGGCTCATTTGGAGACAATCTCCTGGCTTCAAACCTGAAGAAGCTCCTTACAGTTTACCCAAAACTACAATGATTGAGCCAGGAGATGTTCAAAACATCGAAAGGTGAAGTATTAACATCTCAAAGCAAATCAACAAAACATTCTGTACAGAACATTATGATATAATCTTCACCTAGGTATCGAAGTTGATATGATTAAGATTGTTAGGACTTCAAAATGCAGATGAATTATTGCTTTTATATCTTTACTAGTGGCTTCATCTGCAAGTTACACTTTATTTCGGTATGAAATCTGCAGATTCATAAGACTCAAGAGTTGAACAGGCCTGACTCCTTTAGTATTTAGAGCAAGGTCAGATTAAGGCCAATTAATGGTTTCCCTTTGGCCCTTCCATATCTTAAATGACAAGATATTAAAACTCACTCAAGTGCTGTACTCTAAAACTGAAGTGGAATTATTAAGAGCATAATAGCTAGGGGAAAAACTGTGGTCCCCCCTTCCCTTGGTACAGGTAGTCCTTGGGCTATGATGACAATTGGATTGGAATTTCCCTAAGTGATGTGGTCATAAAACCCAATGTCACTTAGCAATGGTAGTCCTGGCAATTGTGCTCAGACAAACAGGCTGGTGAGCAAGAGCTATGGGTGGGCAAGTGCTACAGGATGTGGGCAAGTGGGTGCCACTGTTGAGTGCTACAGAATGCTGGCAGGACCATGGACAGGTACTGCAGAGCAGATGTGAAATCCAGCAGGTTCTGACAGGTTCTGGAGAACCGGTAGCGGAAATTTTGAGCAGTTCAGAGAACCGCCAAATGCCACCTCTGGCTGGCCCCAGAGTGGGGTGGGAATGGATATTTTGCAGTATCCTTCCGCTGCCACACCTACCAAGCCACACCACACCACACCACACCCACCAAGCCAGGCCCGCAGAACCGGTAGTAAAAAAATGGATTTCACCACTGCTGCAGAGTACAGGCTGGCAGGTGAGTGCTGCAGACAAGTGCTAAGGAACACAGACAGGTGGGCACTCTGGCTGTGTGCTTCATAGTATGGGAAGGTGGGTGAGTTTCTTGGGAGAAAAGAAAGGTGGAAAAGGAAGCCCCTTGCAGGAGTGAGTTACAACCTCCATCAAATTTGCTTAGGGGAAGCTGGCAGGGATGGTTGCGAATGGCTATCACAAGAGTGGTGAACAACTCTACTCCTTCCTAATTCAATCATACTCTCCCATTAAGAGAAACACTTTCTTTTCTCACTCTTATTTATGTGCTTTTAAGACATGGTTTCCAGTAGACACACACACTAGCAACTAAATGAAAAAGTTTCATTTATTTCATGAAAATAACATAGAGCTATTGAAATTACTCCGAGTAATCTCCCATCTTACTATTAATAATAAAGCCTTCAAGAATCTGGTGAAAATGGAGTTATACCCAATTTAGGATGAATTTTGACATTCTTTGGGATGTTTAGGTTTTAATTCTATTTTACTATTGACGCATTTTACAATTACATGCCTCCCAAAACTCCAGACTTTATGATTAAAGTCATAAAGGACAAAGCATACATTATAAACAATCCTTCTTGTTAGCAAGAAGTTGACCATTTCAACTTGCAGCTCCAGCATCTTTCAGCCCCTTTTTATTGGCCATCTTTGGGGCTCTTTCTGACCTCCCTGTCCAGTTTGATAGTGTGTTTGCTGAAAATCTGTTGCATGATCTCTTACTGGTTGGCAATAGGAAACCTATGAACATATGGGGTCAGTCTTTAAATAGAAAAATTCCAACATTCCCTATTAGACTCCATGAGGAAAATAGAAGATTTTAGTTTTGCCTCTGTGCTTGGTGCAGTCTTGTCCGTTTTGCAGTATTTTGAGTGTGGCCTCCAGGCACCAGAGGATTACCCATTCCCTGTAATTAGGGAGATCATAGAGGGGGAAGAGACCTTGAAGGCTTTCTGGTCCAATCCTCAGACCATCCCAGACAACTGTCTAATTCCTCCCCCCCCAAAAAAACCTCTATTGATGGAACACCTATGACTCCAAGAACCAGGCTGTTCCACTATTTAATAGCTCTCATGGTCAGGATCTGTCTCTGTAAAATTTCCACCCAGTGGTTTTTGTTCTGCCATCCAGCACTGTGGACAACAAATCACAAACCTTCATATATTGGAAGTCTGATCTTCCATTTCCTTTTAGCGATAGTTATTTAGGCTAAGCATACCCAGCTCACTATTTTTCATAGGCTTTAACTTCCTCTCTCTATTTGTGTTGTTTTTTTCTGCACTCTTTCCATTCTTCCACCTCTTCCTTGCCCTGTGGCAACCCAAAGTGGATGCAATATTTCTGGTGTGGTCTGATGATTGCAGCAAAGAGCAGTGCCGATGAACGGAAATGAGTATTAATTACCTGAATTGCTGAGCTTATTCAGAATGTTGTGATGGGTATCAGAGCACCACAAAAATCACCTTCCACGCTCGCATGGAAGAGGAATCCTGGGTTTTAGAAACAGGCTTCCTGCTTTTTTCTCCTTTGTGTCTTAGACCACAAAAGACAAACATTTAACGGCGGTCACTGTGAATATGCCACTTAAACACAGGCTGTAGTTATCAGTAGAAGAATGGAGTCAAACTAAAAAAACTGTCTGATCTTTGACATCCATAACAAGATTTCCAGTAGACTGGTGCAAACATTTTTAAGGGTCAATTGCTATTGTGACATTCTTATTTCCCTACTTCTCAGCTACTGTTTCATTCTGAAATCCTGAGCGAGAGAAATGGCTATACTGAACACATGAAAGAGAAGATATGCAAATGCAAAAGGAATATTGTAGATGTTTTCAGGTCATCTCCAGTGTTTCTTGGGCTTATTTCCCTTCTGGGAGAATGGATCCCTTAGAGCATATGTAGCTTTAAAATCTTGTAGCAAAAATGGGCAGACCTATTTCCCCACTGTAATCCTCTGTGGACATGACATTGTGTATCTCTTTGTGTCAGTCAATGTCATGAGGACTGGCTGCTACTACCCTACCTTCCTTTTACAATGACCACTCACATATTCCCTTCTTTCAAAGATGTTCCTCCATCTGTCTCTTCCAAACCATCCCCAAGGGAGTCCTTGGTGTTTGAGGATTGCATTCAGGGCTGCCCAGCAGCAGGCTCTAAATAAGACATGACCTTAGTCTTCATTCCAGGTAATTTACACCTTGCTGAAAGTGTGAATAAAAGCAATTAATATGCTAAGACACCACCTGCTCTGGAAAGAGCTCACCAATTATCAATCACAATGTGTGAAAATGTGATTGGGAAAAGGGGATGTGCAAGTTAGGTTACACTCAATTATTTCACCATCCATGGAGAGAGAGAAAAGCAACCTGTCATTTGCAATCAACAGTGGATAAAGGACAAAAGAGCGTTTTTCCCTTTGTAGAAGGATTCTACAAGACAGAGGAGAGAGTATGCCCTATTCTGAATAGGCACATTTTATTTATTGAATTTATTTTTCGTACCATAGTGCAGAACATCAATTCTTAATAAATCAATAACCACAAAATAAAAATATATATCTGGTCTTCCCATCCCCATCAAAGCTGAGCCCTGGTAGTACAGTGGTCTAAAGCACCCTGTTATTAACACCAGCTGCCTGCATTTACTGCAGGTTCGAATCTCACCAGG
>JANHFK010000232.1:29186-42058 GCA_036250565.1 Sibynophis collaris
TTAGAAAGGATGGAAGGCTGAGTCAACCTTGAGCCTGGTGAGATTCGAACCTGCAATAATTGCAGGCATCTGGTGTTTAGACCGCTGTACTATCAAGGCTCTTGATAGATATTGTACTGAGAGAAATAAATAAGTCTAAAACATGGATTTGATTCTTTGATACTGTCCTCAGTAATTTAGGTCAGGCCCATAGTTACTATGGTAGCTGTCTCCAAATGTGCAGGCACATTTACTTTGCATCCTAAGAAAGCAGGTTGAAATTCCCAAGAACCGTAAGACGGGGGAAGTCCAGTCAGCCGTAAATCAGACAGAACAGATCGACAGCCTGCTGCAAAAAAGGGACGTTGAGGAGTAGTAACAGTCACATCTGACCCTAAGCAACAGCCCTCCAAATTGGGTTAACTGCAGATTAGCATCCTTAACATTTTCAAGAATTTCTTGAATAATTATGCCACTTCCTAGTCCTACCCTAGGCCTATATGTAGTGCCATGCTCAATACCCAGATGGGCACATTTCAAAGAGGTGGGGGGGGAACTATTCCTCCCTGCCCAATCTGATCTTGATTAAACATAGCAAGTTGGCCTTTCATCCATTAGTAAATTTCAGAGTTCTATTGCTTAATGACTAGGCAGTATCAGAACATTGGAAAATAGCAGAGGCACAAAACACTAAGACTTGTTCCATGTCCCTCATTCTGACTTTCACCATAACTTCTTTTGCTCATCACCAACATGATGTTTGTGGGAGCCTGCAAGCTTCCCAACAGCCTCCCTCAACTCTGATGTTTGGTTGACGCAACAGGTATTAGGAAGGTTCTGAAAATATGTTTTCTTCTTCAGGAATTAGACAAGGCTGACAGGTGAGTCTGTCTGTGGAACATGGAAAAGTTGTTAATGAACCCCAGTCTTCTCTTATTGCATTGATTATTTATTTTACTTTTGTTATTTTTTAAAACAAAACTGCAACTAGGTTTTCCATTGGTTACTCACTGTCACAATAATCTCACTTGGGCAATCAAATAAATCTTTTAAAGAGATAAATAAAGTAAACTGATGACACTATAACTGTTCAGAACAAATTACACTTTTAATTAAGACATCTTTGGAATTTGATAGTCCTATGAATCCCCTTTGAAAATGAGGGGAAGTGGAATTGCTATAACGGCAGCACTTATTTCAAGTATGTAGAGTGATTTATATAAAAAAGATTTAAGCTATACTTTTCCTGTGCTTTAAGAAAAGGAGCCTATCTGTACTATTGTTATTCTTCAGTATTTACAAAAAGCTCTCAAATTGTTTTGTCCTTGAACAATATATTTTTCACACAATTACGATAAGACTTAAATTGTGCTTAATAAGGTTTTTGTAATCCAAAGATATGTATTTCTATATATCAAATGAGGCGTACTTCAGGATTTTAATTTGCCCTGTTATGTTTTGTTATGCTCACCGATTTTTGATGCATGGTTTTGATCACCCTTACAGGAAAGGATACTTTATCTTCACGATAATTAAGAGAAAGCCCAATGCTTTATCTTAAAGGAGAAAGAAAATAAACATAATATTGATTTAGAATTTCAAATACATTCCTTACTATTGGAGACAGGCAGTGGAATGGTTGTAGCTCACTCCTTGCTGATGGGAAAAAGAACGTATTCTTATTGATGGGCCAATAGAGAATAGAGTTGACAAAGTGTCTTGAGATACAGGAAAAAGTAATGAAACGAAAGTATGGATTAGTGTAAATTATTGAGCCATGAATAATTGGGTGTACCTGTCACATCCAAAAAATTTAGTGTGTTAGTCAACAGAAGTGTAATTTTTCATCTATTGTGAGAAGTTAAAAGTTAGAATTATTTAAAAGTGGGTTTTCTTAGCTTTTATTTTTAAGTTTCAGTCATGTTTCCTGTGTTGGTAGAAAATTGCATTCTTAGATAGAAATGTAGAATATTGGAACTCAAGGTGCAGAATCAAGCAGAAGCCAGATAGTAGGATGTAAAAATGTCAAGTGAAAGGTTGTGTAAAAGAAATGAATGTGACATTCTGGAATCAGCCTTTAGGTCTGGATTTTAATCAATCCGAATAAAGCTGAAAGGGACCTTCGAGATCTTTTAGTCCAACCGCTTGCTCAAGCAGGAGACCCTATACAATTTCAGGCAAGTCCAGTCTTTTCTTAAAAAACCCCAGTGATGAATCACCTACAACTTCTGAAGGCAAGCTGTTCCACTGGTTAATTGTTCTCACTATTAGGAAGTTTCTCCTTAATTCCAGGTTGCTTCTTTCCTTGATTAGTTTACATCCATTGTTTCTTTTGCTTGCCTTCTGGTGTTTTGGAAAATAAATTGACCTACTCTTCTTTGGGGTAATACTGGAATACTGCTATCATGTTACCCTTAGTCCTTCTTTTCTCTAGACTGACCATACCAATTACTGCAACCGTTCTTCATATGTTTTTGTATCCAGGCCCTTAATCACCTTGGTTGTTCTTCGTTGCACTTTGTAAAGCCTCAACATCTTTTTTGTAACGTGGTGACCAAAACTGGATGCAGTAGTACAAGTACAAATTATGCAAAGCCTAACCAGGGGTATTAGTACCCCTGGTTGTACTAAGGCTTTATAAAGGGGTACTAATACTTCACGAGATTTTGATTCTGTACCCCTGTTTATTACAACCAAGGATTGTATTAGCTTTTTGGGCTGCCACCACACACTGCTGGCTCATGTTTAAGTGATTGTCCATTAGCACTCCAAGGTCCCACTCACAGTTACTTTCTTAGCTAGGCTTTGTATAATTTGTACTTATACGTTTGGTTTTTCTTGCCTAGGTATAAACCTTGGTTTTGGTGATTGCTTGATACTGATATAAACTGAGGACTTTTCCTGCCTATGCAAATGTAATTTATTATTAATGACAGTTGATGTGCATTTTCTATCTCCTATATAATCCTTTGCAAATCTATATTCAGAGCTATATTTGGTTGGTTGCCTGGGAGCCCAGTTTTAGGGTGTTTTAATAAAGAAGCTTTGTTTCTAATCTCCATTGCTTTGGTTCATATTACAACAGATTGCTTTTTTTTCTAGAATAATTGCATATTCTTCTTGAAAAAAATTCTCATGAAATCGTCACTACTGTATTTATTGCACACAAGATGTCAGAGGAAATATATAATTTTGTGCATAAATATGTATATTAATATCAAACAGCATAAAAGTAATCTCTGAAAGTCATTATGATAACTTAAGCTACCCAATAAGTAAGTACATTTTTGATCATGGGAGTTCTGTCTTAAATGGAGTGTGAGAATAGAAAGCAGATTTGCACAATAATTCTTAAGGTATATAGAAAAAATAATGTAATATGTTAGCCGTATTACATTAAAGGATCTTCCAAAGATTGATGGGAAAAGCAAGAAAATAATGAAGGTCTAACATAGGCTAGATGTTGTGCTCCCACTGAATACTTTTCAGATATTCCAGCATAATGTCTTCTCTTAGGCTTTTATGGGGCTCCAAGGACAACAACAACAACAAAAATAGGACATTCAAACATGCTTCTGGTTAGTGACCTCCCAATTTAAAAAGGCAACAATGTTACACTGCACCCATGGGGATTTCCCTGAAAACTTTTGAAATAATGTCCTAAAATGAAGCAGATCTACAAGCTGGATATATATTGTCAGCATTCTTGAGATTATTTCCTGCCTGTATCCATTGTCCCTAACAGATATTTTTTGGAAATCTGTCATTACAAATTCAAAAGAGATTTTAGATTATCTTTATGCTTTTCTAATTGGCTCTTGCTTTCTAACCTGATATCTGGCAAAACTAATCAGAGTAATATTATGCTGTTTTGTAACTGTTATTCATTTTTTTAACCTGCTTGAATGAAAATTGTTCTGTGTATTAATGTGCTGCCCATGTCTGACTGTGTAGGCAATTTCATGGCTTACACTGATCTTCTTCAATAGATACTCATGAAATATGTCCAAAGTTATGCTACCTTTGGCCATTTGATTTGTGATTCCATCATCAATATTTGATTCATGAGACAACACATTTTCCAAGTATGTGAATATATATTCCCCCAGCTGGTCTCCCATAGTAATTTGTGGTGGAACATAAATCTTCACCTGAGTTGTTTGATATAAAACTTCTCTTTTTCAGGCTAATGATTAGCTCAAAAGAAAAGTGTACATGCTTCTGAAAAATGATCCCTCACTACTTGTATATATCTCTTGAAAATTACCTGCTAAGTCACAACATCTGCAAACAACAGTTCCTCACCCATTTCTGCAAGCACTTGAAGCCGCCACTGAATGGTTTTAGAACAGGAACCAGTAACATATAACTTGATGTTGCATTCAGTTCACAGTGCCTATCAGAAGGAGACTTAAAGCAACCACACCGCTGAAATTTGGTAGCAAAAATAATAATTTTCAGCTATTTTCAGCCCACTCTTTTCTCCCTTTATCTTATGGGGTCATGGTTCCTATGAAATTCTGTAAGGCTTTGTGGTCTATTTTTCACTTAAATTATTTGCCTTCCAAACATTGAAAAATAAGGTTGAAAATGTCTATTCCAATTATGTAAGTGCAGAAACATGTACATTTTCTGCAGCCCTTGGAGAATTTAAAAAAAATGTAATTGTGGCTCAAAGATTCCATCCAAAAACTGACTTGTCTCTGATTTGGACCATTGCGATATTATCATGTCACTTCACAGAATGTAGAATTGAGGAATCAAATATAGGTGCTGGAAGATATCATGAAGGTTATCTAATCCACTGCAAGAATCTATCACTACTGCAGATGCAAAACAGGTGGCTTTCCATCCTCTGTTTAAATAATAGTGAATGAATACATAATTCCCTAAGACCTTCAGCTATTTTCCCTGATAAACTGCTTCAATCATTTGCTGATCTTTTTTTTTTCTGGTAGCAATTGAAATCCTCTTCATTGTGATTCAAATAAATCCTTTCTTGTTCTGTGCCCTGAAAACAACTCTTAGCAATTCTGTTCTGTATTTTTCATGACAATCCTTCAGTTTTCTGAAGACAGTTATCACATCTTCTTGCAATCTACTTCTCTCCAGACTAAATATACCCAGTGCTTCTAAGTTTTTTTCTTTCTTTCTAGGTTTTTATTTATCTTGATTCATCTTCCTAGGGTTGCAGACCACTCAAAGTGGTGAATGCTTGCCAGAAATAAAATGACAGATTGCACTGGGTCGTACAGCAATGATGAACATGAGCTGAATATGGAAAAGCAAGGACATCAGCCTGGCAACCAAATGTAAGTTAGTCCACTCTGTTGTGTTCCCTGTAGCTATCTATCATTGTGAAAGTTGGATCTTAAAAAAAACAAAAACAAGATAAGAAGAAAATCATTTAGCTTGAGCTGTGATGTTGGAGAAGGCTCCTGAGTATTCCTTGGCCAGAAAAGGTTACCAATAAACAGCGGTGAAATCACCCTGGTTCTATCCAGTATTCTGAATCAGTGGTGCTGGTGGTGGAACACTCCCCCACCCAACCACCAGGACGTCATTACGTCCTGTTTTTTAACCATCTACATGTGTGCAGAAGATTCTGCGGATGGGCAGAAGAGGTACGCGTGCATGTAGCACACACACGCTCCTGCGCGGGAACACGCCCGAACTGGTACCAAAGGTAAGTAGATTTCACTGCTGCCAACAAGCAAGTATCGGAGCACATACCACGACAGGTCCATGGAGGGCAAAATCACAAAACTATATCTCACTTATTTTGGCCATGTCATGCAGGGAAATTCACTGGAGAAAGCAATTATGTTTGAAAGAGTTAGCGGTAAAAGGAAACCAGGCTTCCAAAAAACAAGATGGGGGGACAGTATCAAAGCTGATACCAGCCAGAACATAAAACAACTTAGAGAAGTAGTGCAAGATAGGAAAATGTGGAGACACTTAGCCCATAGAATCACCAAGCGTCAGAATGGATAACATCACCATCTTCATGATTGTTATCAATGGGGTTGACATTTTCAGCCTTATTGGTCTAATACGTTAATTAGAAATCCTTACTAAAATTTTATGTGGGTACAGTAGAGATGGGTACAGTAGAGATGCAGGCATACCAAAACGGAGTAAAGAGGAATTATTGCTTCCTTTGACTTTGTATGATACTGTACTTCTATGGATGCAGCCTATAATTGCATTTATTTTTATTACAGTTGCCTCACAACTGTAGTGGACTAACTTACATTTGGTTGCCTGGCTGATGTCCTTGCCTCACAGTGTTTGTTTATTTTCAGAGTGTGATCTGCCAATCTATCAGATCCTTTTTGTATGTACTGTTGCATAGCATACTTCCACCCATCCAATACTAATGACTTTGACCCTAACTCTTACTCTACCCCAAAGAAGATATTAACATTTTTCTTTTGTTTTGAATTTTAATACTATTCCATTGCTAACTTTGTGTCAACCGAAGATAATTATATTTTAAATCCCTCATCCAGGTCATTTATAAATAGTTTGAGTAGCATGATGCTTATACTATGCTACTTCAGCCTTTCCTCCAGCCTGATGTACACTGACTGACTTACACTTCTCTGACTGTAATTTGATGGTACAGTGTTTCACTATTTTGAGGAGGCAAATAGGAAAGCTACATGCTTAGCATACTTAAAAAAAACACAAACAAACACAAAAGCCTTCTTTGAAGGTAGAAGGAAACCTGTCCCACGTACTATGGTTTTCAGAATAACAAAACAAAACAAAACAAAACATATCCATCAAAAAACTGTTATTCCACTTATATGCAGTTACATCTGCATATATTCAGAATCTGCTCAAAGAATTAAACATATGAATGTGCAATGTTTGATTTATTTCTTCCACTTGCTATTTGCTATTTTGTATAGTTTGTGCAGTGTTACATAGTTTGTGCAGTTTCCATGTATTCCAGCATTTTTCTGATCATCCTTATTCCCAGTGGGTATATTTATTTTCCTCGTAAATAAAAGTTTGTATGTTGTGTATATCTTTCTTGAACAGGATCTAGGCTCCTCATTTTTCTGCAACTCACCTAACTTTTTTCTATTCTGCCGCAACTAAGGATTTCCCAGTAGTGCTCACACATGGTAATGAATAAATGTCAATGAAGTCAAAGGAAGTGTATGTTTCAGTGTTTTAATTATTTATTGAGAACAAATAAAAGTGTTAAAATATTATTATTTTACTTATTTAAATTTTATTTAAACTTATTTAACTTCAAAATATTATTTTGAAGTTAAATAAGAAGTGGAGGGTTTTTTGCATTAAATGCCTGCTTTTGACTTAAAAATTTGAAACTGACTTTTGACTTTCAAACTTGGCTTACTGGTGACTGTCTTCTATTTGGAATAAGATGGGATGGGGAGAGTGACTTTATCCACTTTGACTTTAGCTCTTATTAGGACTATGATGTCTCTCATCCCTTCCCACCAGTGGTGGGTTTGTACCAGTTCACACCGGATTGTGCGAACTGGTAATGGCGGTGGCTGAAGGCTCCGCCCATCTAACCAAACATCATCACACATGCGCATACACACTCCCGGTTCCGAACAGGTAGTGAAGGTAAGTGGAACCCATTACTGCTTCCCACGCCACCTTGAAATTTTATCTTAACGCTAAAAAGAGATATTCTGTTTATCCTTTAAAGGTGAAACAAATACTTTGATCAATCTTGGATTGCATCAGTTTTCATTTGTTTCAAACAATACTTATAAGAAACAACATTTATGATCAATAATCAGAATTTGCCACCAAGGCTTAGAAACTCAGAAGCAAGAAATCAGATATTAACAAAACCATGATATACTGTAGACATTTAGATCAAAGATCTATAACAACAAATTGAATACAGCTTTTCACGCTTCTTTCTGAAAATACAATACCCTGTTTCCAACATTGGAAATATGATCTGCTGTCTGTCTTTGAGCCAATGTCTTGAATTGTTCAGATGTGTTAATGTGGTGCTTTTTCTGCATCATTAGCTGACATGAAAAAGGAAAAAAAAACACCCTTTTTATTTGGCAGATAATAAAAGCATAAATATAAGCCTTATGCATCACAAAGTATAGGAAAAAGTTAGTTTTCTGTTCATCCATTTCTATGGATATTTATATCAATCTAGGAATCAATACAGACTAACTGAGAATTCATTTTCAATTAAATAAGAATCACATTACTTTAATGATGGGACTGAATATGTGCCATTCCAATCTTCCAATCTACATCCTTCCAAATGTAAGTAAACATCTTCACATGAGTAAGGCCGCCTCATTTTTACACAGAGAGTTGTATGTCCAACTTACCTTAATCTAGAAGGTGGTAGTACCTAATCAAGTTTGCTTTTCTTGAAAATAACTGAAATAGGTCCCAGTCTTAAACTAGAAAAGTTTAAAAGAAAAAAATATGCAAGAAGGCCATCGCAAACCATCTCCATATTATTAAATTACATTGAAAGTCCCTATCACAGGGATAGCTAACCATTTCCAGACTGAGTGCCCAAAGCACATGTGCGCGAATGTGCATGCACCTGAACCCCCAAAATGCAATGTATGTGCAGCCCTGTGTAGGCCCCCACCCATGCGCATGCGCACACCCTGCACATATGCCTCATCCCTGCGTATGCATGCCCTTCCCCCGCAGAGACCTGAAGACCAGCTGGCCGGCGGGAGGCACGCACGTGTGCGCAACAGAGCTGAACTGGTACAACAGCTCGTGTGCCATCAAAGAGGGCGCTGTGTGCAACCTCTGGCACGCATGACATAGGTTCACCATCACGGCCCTATCATAAGCAGGAAACATGCTCAATATGAATATTTACCTTACTGTAAAGAAGTCTTCCCAAATCTGTGCTGTGAATTTTGCAGTTTCTAGTTTAGGGCACTAGATTAAGGAAGGAATTCTTATTATGCATTGGTTAGTATACTGATGCCAAAACCGGAACTGTGGTATGAAGAAAAAAGTATCTGAATGCTACATTAAATTAAACGAGGAAAAAAATGAACACCACACGATATGGGTTGTATATGAATAGAGCTTCTTGCCTCTATTTTCTTGAAAGAAATTACTCATCATGAATAAAAGAGCAAGGCAGATATTTCATTCAGCGTAACATTCCATCTCCTACATATTGACAACGTAGGGAAAGTAAAAGACACTTGCAGACAAACATGTGAACGAAAGCAATTATCTGTGCATCAAGGAAAAAGCTGGATAGCTCCTCTGCCGTAGTAAACTATTTGACTTAATGAATCAGATGGTGAACTATAGCAAAATAGAAATATCTATGACCCCTTCAGAAAGAGTATTTTTCCATTGATGTTTACTTAAAAAACTTAAATAGATCTTATGGGAAGATCTGTGGTTGACATAACAGAAATAATTCTTACCTGATTCCTCAAATCCTTTGACAATCTTAAGAAAACTGTGGTTAGTCATTCTTCATTTGTTTGATATGCATGACTGGATGCCATTACATTGAGAATGTATTGGGGAATATTGTGAGCCATCCTCTTCTAGAATTTTAGCTCATTAATTGAATTAACCCTCCAATGCAGAAAGGTCCAGATTACAAGGGGATAACAACCTAGTTATCCGGATGGATATTTTAAAAATCACATATTTGTATCATTATAAAATCAAAAGTTTCCCTAATTTAAAAAAAAATTGGTGGTGGAAGAAAATTCTCTTCCAGGTATCTCATTTAATCTGCCAATTAAAATCTGCCTTGATACAAATTTAAACAGCTAGTTTTGTTCTCATGGCTATAGTTCCTCAAAAATCCAGACCTTGAGCAGATAATTAATTAAAAACATTACCCAAGGGAATCTCCAAGGTTGATTAAAGAAGCCAAAATGGGGAGTGCAACCAGAGACACCCTGTTTCTTTTTAATGTGTGTTGCCCACATACATAAAAAGTGGGACTTTGATCATGTCTAAGCTTTCCTTGTCAACGTTTTTATCCCTACATCCCCTAAGATGCCCATGTCGTTATCCTTATTGTTTAATAAAATACAATATTATTCCTGTTAGTTGGTGTGAGAAGTAAAATAATGCAGCCCCAATTTCCACATGCTTGCCTGTTCCAGTTGAAGTCCTCATTTAGTTAGGGTACATGCAAATCCTTATGGTATTGCCACTCATGTTTTCAAGATGGTAAGTATAGCACACCCCCTACTATTTTTTACTACATCTTTGTAAAACAAGATTGTTGTTGTCATTCAACTGTTTTGAATGCATGCACCGTGAAACTTAGCCGATAAATGGCATGGTATAAATTTTTTAAAAGTTTTATGAATAAACTTGATGTCCTATTCATATTTCTGGCTGATTTCAACACCATCTTCAAAGAGAAATTGCAGAATGTCATAGGCATCTTATATGTGAGATGGACAGCTATTTAAATTGAATAAATAATCTCTAACTGTCCAAAAACTCAAATACTTTCACCACCTAATGAGAAGGAAGACTTACTGGAGAAGAGCCTAATGCTGGGAAAGATTGAGGGCAAGAGAAGAAGGGGACGACAGAGAATGAGGTGGCTGGATGGAGTCACTGAAGAAGTAGGCATGAGCTTAAATGGATCTCCAGAGGATGGTAGAGGACAGGAAGGCCTGGAGGAATGTTGTCCATGGGGCTGCAATGGGTCGGACACGAGTTCGCAACTAACAACAACAAATTCTAATCTTCATACAAATAGATACATAACAACATCTAAATATCTTTTCCAAGGTATTCATGGCTGTTCCATAAAATGCTAGTCTGTGGCATACTGTGCGGATTCCTTTATTGTTGATGTTTGAGTCTAATAGCTGTCTCCCACTCTAGTTAAGACTGGGTGTTGTATCTGTTGTCATTATATTTCATCTTAGTCCAGGTTATTAATGAGTCATCCTCCAATGTTAAAACCATGCTCATCTTCTTCCAATCCATATATATTATAAATTCATCATATAGCTTAAATAAATAAATAAATAAATATTATACATCCTAGTCTTACTCCTTTATTGGCATTAATAAATTGTGACTTTATTTACATGGACTCTAAAATTATTGTTTTTGCATGATCCCTGATTGGTTGGGATCATCCAAGAGGTAAAAGAAGTCCCTAATTATATAAAAGATCAGGAAAAAAAACCCATACACATTGAGCATAAGGTTCTGGCAGAGAAGTGAACAGAACTGGAAATATTCACATAACCCAAACAATAGATCTTGGTCCCCTCAATTTTATTTTTGAGCACGTCTAAATTTGAATCTAAATCTATAATTGAGAGAGAGGATTGTCTTGCCAAAATCACTGGATTTTCATGGAAAATAAAAACAAGTAAATATAGCAGCTTTTATTTACTTTTGCTGTATAAACTTTGAATTTCTTAATACAAAGGCATTGAAGCTTATGGATTCAGTTAGTTTAATTCATGTTCAGTCAACCGCCAAAAGAAACATTACAGAATATTGAGAAAAGAGCCTCCAGGATACTTTTCTGGTGCAAATAGCACATTTGCAGGAGAAATGTTGTGCAAATTGCATGTGTGATTATTACAAATGGTGATCCATACCTGATTTCAGAAGGGTTTCCTTCATTAATAGGAGCAGGAAATTCATCATATTTGTCAGGCTTGATCATGAATCAATATGAAGCTTACTGAAATGACTGTCTTGTAAACAAATGTGAATGATACACACCAGGGAAGTAAGTGAGTTTACCCTCACCCACTTACCCGTATTTTTTGGAGTATAAGATGCTCCAGAGTATAAGACTCACCTTATTTTGGGGGGAGGAAATTAAGAAAAAAACAATTCTGCTTGAGAGGCTCTCTGTCCAAAGCTCCAAAAGGTCCATTTGCAAAGGAGCTTCTCTTTGCAAAGGCAGTCTCTCAAACGGACCTTTTGGAGAGTGCTTGAGAGGCTCCCTGGGAGGCTGCAAATGCACCATCCAAAAGCTCCATTAGAGAGGACACACGGAGGCCAACGGGTAGGGGCCGGCGGTTGAGTGGGCTACATTCGGTGAATAAGATGCACCCAAATTTTCACCCTCTTTTAGGGGGGGGAAAGTGTGTCTTATATTCCGAAAAATATGGTATTTTATCTGTAGAATTGGAGGATCGTCGCAGATTTGTGGAAGGCAGAGGGAGACATAAAAAAGAGGAGACCAAATAAAGATTTTATTAATCAATCTTCACTCTTTACAATATTGGCGAATATCTGTGTAGCTCATAGAACGGTGAAGATTCATTTTCCAAACTTGTGGATAGGTTTCGTTACCAGGCTAGGTAACATCTTCAGAGGATTTTAGAGGATGTCAGTTTCAATGTTCTTTTGTTTATAAGGGCTTCAGGTGTGGGTGTGTCAAGTGAAGGTCCTGTGATGGGTCAGCTGTGAGTCATCAGTGATGATTCAGTTCATCTTCTTCCAGCTTTTACCTGACATTTACCTTTTGGGGCAAAAAAGAATGTCAGAGGAACTTGGTTGACTGTTGGGAACAGGGAAGAGGGAACTTGAAGAGAATAACAACAAAAACAAAAAAACCCACTAGAGAGTTCAAAGAGAGAACTTGCTCAGTGACAATCAAAGCTCCTTCATTCCAAAAGAAGTGACCTGTGTACAAGGTGTCCTAAATACAACAGATTAGCAAGCAGAGAAATCTGCACAGGGGCATTCCCAAGGACAGAGTACTAAAGATTTCTTCCCTTAAACCAGGGGTGAAATCTAGCAAGTTCTGACAGGTTCTAGAGAACCGGCAGAAATTTTGAGCAGTTCGGAGAACCAGTAGCGGAAATTTTGAGTAGTTTGGAGAACCGGCAAATAACACCTCTGGCTGGCCCCAGAGTGGGGTGGGAATGGAG